>QKMV01000282.1:0-25452 GCA_003287335.1 Lednia tumana
GGGGGGGGGCAGTGGCTTTGCTGCTCATGTCTCTGTTGATCAGCAGGAGTGTAGGCTATCTTTATTTGTCTCGGGAGTGTATTCTGTTTGGTATTGCAGATGCCATTTCAGGTAGGGAGATTGGTGAAATGATGACGAGTCGATGACCATCGACCATTGCCCATCTCTACCTGAGATTCTGGTTGACTCAGAGGCGACGGGATTGGTCGCCAGGTTGTATACATATGACGTCGTCGGTCGGTAACACATATGCCATTCTGTTCCAGTTTCTTGGTGAGACTGTGCTCACATTCATGGAGTTCCAGTTGGATGCAGGAGAGTACTGCCAAGCTCAACACCGCAAATAAGTGCGTTGCATATCAAGTCGTTCGGCGGCGTGAAGATTAGCATTGGCCATCAAAGTACGTCATCGAGTTACGCACCCTTCACTACCATCTGGTGAGACCCTTCGGAAGACAACTCACCTTTGTGGACGCATTGGACGGGCTGGGCTCACTGAGGACATTCGTCGCAAAAAACCCGACAAGGAAGAAGAAACATCGGGCTAAGACGCCAAGAACCACCAAGCACCGCCAAGCATCGAGCAAGTACTTGCATAGTGTGAATTATTTTCCAGGGCCCATCAGGTAGGTAAAGGTGCGTACAGATAATACAGTGAAAACTATTGCTCTAAAGTGGCATCTGTCTCAGAAGTGATTGACCAAAAACTTATTTGTTTAAAAGTAATGTGTGAGATATACTAAGTAGTCATATTATTTTCGTACCTACCTGAAATCGAGTGTTATCCAAGTAAATACTATTCGTCGCGTCGGTATTTTAAACTGAACTCAAGCCGCCAAGTGGTATCTCGCATAATATCGTGTGAAAAGAAAAGTGTCTACTATTGTCAGACTTTTCTCTCGCTCTAGTTTACTGGCGTCATCGGCCAACTGTTTTGCATATCAACAGACGCGAAAGAAACTTGTTTAGAAAAATACGCTTGTGGCTACCAGTGATAGATCTGAAACCTCAAATCATTTTGAAGATTTGGCCACTACCGGAAAAGAATCTCTGGTAGTCTACCACCCTCTCGAAATAATATTGAAATCTTTATCGTCGAGGCATTAATCGAGTCACTAAATCGAATCTGCGGATACGATTTCGGGTGGAAGAGAAGCTGATCGAAATCTTGCAGATCAAAGAATCCAATTCTTGGATGGGTAGAAGTGTAACATTTCCGGTACCCTCTGGCAGTCGAAACACAGTCGAAAAGGAGCAGGTAGTTGAAAGAGCGGCGGCGGCGGCGACTCCGAGTTTCGATTACCAAGTCATGACAAGCAGTCACAACATGCGTTCCAAAGATCTGCGGCCCGCCCCTTGCGAGATTGAGTACAAGAACATGAAGTTTCTGATCACCGATCGGCCCACCGACCAAACCATTCAAAACTACATTGTGGAGCTGAAGAAACACAAAGTGAAGCAGGTAGTCCGCGTTTGCGAGCCCAGCTACAGTCCCGAAACTCTGAAGAATGAGGGGATAAGCGTCACCGACCTCATGTTTGACGATGGTAACTATCACATTACTCTCAGAGTTTTCGTTCTCAGAGTGATTATTGTATTGTGTCTAGGTTTTCCTTCTCAGGGTGATTATAATGCTATTTCCTTGACGGGAATTTCATTCAAGAAGATAAGTAAATGTGTTTTGGCTTCCTATTTTTTAATCGGTTTGCTTAATTCCCCAGTAGTATTTAAATGATAATGACACAGCGGTGTGTACTCCTTGCAAGTAGGATTATATTGCGCCTGCCACTTAACATGGGGTTTATCACTGTCTGGATGTACTTATGTTCAAGGTCTATTGTGACCAGAAGTCTAAGTGTTGGTTCCTCCTTGTTTGCAGGCACTCCCCCTCCTTCAGCAGTGGTCGAGGAATGGTTCGAGCTGCTCAAGTGCCGCTTCCGAGACTCCCCGGATTCTTGCGTTGCAGTACACTGTGTTGCCGGCTTGGGCCGGGCTCCTGTCATGGTAGCTCTCGCCCTAATTGAGCTGGGCATGAAATATGAAGACGCTGTTGCGTTCATCAGGCAGTACGTTTATTTGTCCTCAATACTTAGATACATCATTTCATCAGTTGCATCATTCGATACAACTATTGCTAATTCAAATTCTTAGCCCGTTATGCATGAGCTTAGCCATCACTGTAATGGCCCATCTAATTTTCACTGATTTTTCATTTTCCCTTGATAGGAAGAGGAGGGGAGCCATTAACTCCAAGCAGCTGGCTTATCTCGAGAAGTACCGTCCCAAGTCTCGGCTGAAGCTGCGAAACGGGCAAAAGAACGGCTGTTGCATCCAGTAACGCTTTCTGCTCGCGCAAACGCGGCGAGCAAGTCTGTTTGTATTTGCAAACGAAATGTCCCCAGCCAGTCCAGGAGCAAGCTGGAGGTATTTACATAGTTTGTTTCGGTAGTTATGGCTTGATTATGGCAATGGCTAAAGCTGATTAGATACCCATCTTTTTATCATTTAAAAAATCTTTTAATAGTATTAATTTTTTTTGTAAACCTGAATGAGAAAACAGCTTAATCAGTAGGTAAGAATAAAGACGCTTATTTTAATATGTATAATATGGATAGGTCAGATAGTTAATTGCAAAAGTGACTATGAGATTCTTTTTGTTCAATTGAATATTGGGCCCTAAACTAAACTAAAACAAAAAACAAACTATTTTTTGATAAAAATTAACATGGCAACAAAAGCTAAGATTTTTTTTAGAATTTCTTATGAAATCCAAGTGCTGAGGAAGCATCGAACAATTCAGCACATTTCTCTACTTTGATACGAACACACCCCATTCCTACAATGTGACACATCTCCAACAAAATCATTTTATCAGTGATGTCTTGGCTCTCATCTGAAACAGTTTTCGTAGAAAACATGTGTGCTGTTCTTGTAACCAGAGGATCAATTAAGCAAAATCACGCATCCTAGCATGCTGTTCAAAGTGACGCTCTTTGCTTTCTCTCTTGGCTCGCCATGCCTTTCAAGGGTAGGCAGAAATCCTAATCTAGATCTTTTTGCCGTTAATTTCACCCAACTTGATCTTTCATTTTTTGTAAATGTAGGGAATGTAACGGTTTGATTGAACTAACTCATCTCGGATGTGCGATGCAATTTTATCAAGTTCACAAAAGTAGACGGGGCTTATAAGAAAAGCAGCCATTGCACTGGATACACGTTTCGAAAGTTATATTTATTTTTAATGCAGGCATTAATTATTCATAACTGAATGCCTAATTGTGAATCACTCCCCGTATTATCGATGTAGAGAGTAGCGTCTGTGTATCGCTGGTGCGGAGATATCGGCGATAAGAGCTACTGGTGGCATTCAAATGAACGTGTTTCTTGTCTTGTGCTAGCATTCCATAAACATTCGAGCCTCTCGTCAACTAGTCTCACCAGACACATGATCACACATCAATCCTCAGCCCGAGCGTAACAATAAACATATTATTTAGACGTCAGGGTATCAATAATCATATAGAATGTTTTAATTGTATTAAATTTAGTAACTTACAGTAATCATGCATTGTTTACTGTTGATGCCATATGTACTCATTGTCATTGCTGTTGTGGGACAACGATGTAAAACACGTTGATTCCCGTATCGAATCATTTAAGCTGTGGATGGCCAATGGGCAATGACTTGCGTATTAAAATTATAAATAAACTCATAGATAACTTTGGCGGCAGGAAACGAGCGCTGGGAACTGTAACTTTTCTCTTCCTCGAACTTTGATTTCATTGCCGAACGCTGTTCGCTCGACGGCTATTAGCGAGAGAGCATTTGTGTTCCAAGGATTTAGTTAATCTAATTGAATTTCTTTGCATACTGCTGTTCAAGTTAAGCTAGCTGACTAACAAGGGATGTGCAAACTTAGTGCGTTTAAATCGGTTCAGTTACTAGCCTCTAAGAGTCCAAAGTCGATTCAAATTTACCACCCTGTACCGACAGTATTATAACCGATGTTTACACTTGCCTTTGCCTTTGATTGGCGATTGGAATCGAAGGGGTTGTGTAGCATCTGCATGCCACCGCTTGCAACGGAGCGTGAGAAACATAGTGCATTTGAGGCTGATACCTATATTTTCAACAATGAGCATAATATTGTGATCGTGTTCGAACTCGTGAAAACCAGTTGGCACATCCCTGCGGAGCAGCTGCTACCAAGTTATTACTACCTAGTAGAAATTTAAATGTGTAGGCACGATGTGTGGTACCGTATCTAGTATAGATATTGTTGCATGTCTTCATTCTTAGTTAGCTTACTTCATAGCATTCTTTTAACGTCCGTTGAAATAGTAAGCCCAAATCTGATCATTTTAAATGATTTCAATTTATATCAAAACTGTTTTTATTAGGTTGTGCTTATTTTGCGCAATCCACAATTGTGTTCAGTAGGCAAACTACGAAACTAGTTTCCTACGTGTCTTCATTCGGTCATCTATTTGGTTTATGAAAATCTAAAGAATGTGTTTTAACTTTCAAGTGAGAAAAGACAACAATGCATCAAATAAATAAAACTGTTTTTCTGGCTTATCAAGGTTTTATTATTATCATTCATCATCATTATTCGTATCTCCATTTGACCATGGCCAGTCCCAGCAAATGTAAATCATGTCCTTATTTTCCTTAGCAGAAAGTAGTGTTGGCTGTTGTAAACTCAAACTTGAAAGGGGTCTGGCTGTAATGTAGTTAATTTAGGTTACATTAGTTATTTTACTGGAGGATTGAAATCAGGGAATGAAACCGGGAGTCCCTAAATGATCGCATGTATAAAGAGCAGGACTATGAAGGTGACTGTATAAAAGCCAGTACACACAGTCGATTGCCAACCCTCAGATTGGTAGTCTGCCGGATTGGCCAGCCTTACAGCCAGATTCGGCGCGCATTGAACCTAACCCTAACCTGTCACATGTCATTCGAGTTCAGTGACATTCGAGTTTAGTGAGCAAGCGGACAACAACGACTACTTTGACTAGACAGAAGCTATTGAAAAAATTGGCAGAGCATCTGCGATGCTATTGGCGAAAATTGTCAGGTGTTGGCGATCTGTTCGATAACTGGCCCCACGGCCATTGCAACCCGTGGAAAAGAGCTGATGTCGACATATTGGAAAGGCTTCCAATTGGTCAGAATGGCCGTAAGCACGCCGGATTGGCAACCCATGGACCCAATCTTCAGGTTGGCAATCTATAAGGTCTTTACTGGCTTGATACAAAGATCAAGCCCTGACCAAGACTAAAAAAGGTATAAAGTATTAAGTCTCTGTTCAGCTTTCATTTCCAAACACTTGGGTTTACTTAAAAATAACGATAATTTTAGCAAAGTTTAAGGATTGTTGGCTACCTAGATATATGCGTAACCGTAGCTATATTTCAGTTCACATGCCAATTTATAAGTAGTAGTTTGTTTTTAAAAAAATGTTACGAGCTTTTGAAAATTCTAGTGTCGGGACATAAACCTCATACCAGCTGAAATTTAGCGCAAAAAATCCACTGAGTGATGAGGTCGTTTCAAATTTCAGTGTGACCCAACCATCCCTGGCTGTTTGATGAATTTAAGTTAACACGGCTGCAATCTCGAGCAAACACGGCGTGGGATTGAAGTCATATATCAGACTGTTTTTTTAATGAAGGTCCTGATGTTCGTATCTACTCGAAGCAAATTACACACTAAAAATGTTTTTCCAACCATTTGTTCAACCGTGATCAACTCGACAGCATCAAACCCCAGGTGTTAACGTGACATTCGTTTCTCATTGCAGTTCTGAATTTTAAATGCTCACGAACTACCCGCAAGATAGCATAAATATTAAATAAAATTGATTATTGACGAGGAACGAGGAAGACAGGCAGTGCCGGGTGGTGCACTTGGACGAGAAACGCACTGCTGCATTCAGAGCACTTTTCTGCCTGACATGGACAACAGAAGCTCGTAGTACACCGGGTTTCATGAGGAGTGCTTCATACCAAGCGTTCCGTCAAAAATGCTAATAAGCCCACGTAAATTCAAGCTATAAACAAAATGTTGAAACCGACCGCTATTGTAGAAGGTTAACTGACGGACAGCTCCCTATTTATGATTATTTGAAAATTGGCATGAGGAGGATGGAGCGCTCCGTGTGTAGCGTCCTCGTGAAACATAGTATGCTATGGGCTCTAGAGGTTTGGTAGAGGAACTATTTCAGCATTTTCCTGAAATGGTCGTGGGAAATTTCCTCCCTGCGGCTTAAACTACTGAGCTTAGCATCAACTCCAATGTGATTTCAAATTAACAATCGCGGTTAAGCTCCGGTTTTTTATTTGCACAATATTTCAGACGTGATGGCACATGTCAGTCTTTTGGCTGTCGCAAGTTGGTGATGAGGACAATTGAAACAAGAAAAATAGATCAATATAATCACAAGTTTTAGCAATAGCCACAGCTACAAATTGAAACAGATCCCATAGCTTCAGAATGGAATTTACCTTTAATATTTTAAACCTCTAAATGTGTCCAGTTTGATACTTGATACTACCTATTGTCCTCGTAACCAGCTTGATGACAAACTTGTGATAGACGTGCCATCACATCCAAGATGTTGTACAAATAAAACCGGAGCATAACAGTGAATCGGTTAATTTAAAATTATTACAGAAGTTTTCCACTTTCTAATTCATAAGTGCTGCAGTCGCGTTTGTTTACAACGATGGGATAGTGGGCTTCGGGTGTTTGCCCAATGCAACGGAATGCGGCCTTTTCCCAGGGGTCTTCTAAATGGTTAATGTAATAATGAATGGTAGACCTGTAGAACATTTTGGTAGGAAGTAATATAAATTTATTAATTAGCATGCAAAGAAACAAGGAAAAAACAAACTGAATGGCACTCCAGTGATGTCATTTAGCATTTAGGATACAATACACCCGCGAATCGCTGTCTCGAGTGGTATTCAGGAGTTGCCAAGTTACATGAACATATCCCCATAGCCCGGCGGTGGCAAGTGGTCGGGGTTTGGCATGTGGCGTCCTCCCAGTGGACCGAATGGATCGAATCTCGCCCCTGGCGGCACAGCTCCCCTGGAACCCAAGTAAGTTCTTGTCAGCAAGAGTCATCTCACCACTTTTACTATAAACAATAGTATCAAACAGCAGAAGTATCTAGAATGACAGGAAAGTGGGGGGTAAGTAAGAATCAAGGAAAGAGAGAGAAGAGGAGGTTGGGCCAAGTGATGTGTTGGTTATTTAGCTGGGTAGTGGTTTCCTGTTAAGTCTCCACTTTGTATGTACCCTGCCCTTGATTCTCGGAAATAATCACCAGCATGGCTGAACCAGAGGGTTGAAGCAGACCGGATCTATGAAATAATGTAAATCATTTCGGTGTTATCCATTGGGCACATGAAGTGACCTATTTATTTGCCGTATGGGGAGGGGGCAGGGTGAGTCCCACAAGTCATCTTACAGTGCAGCCACAAGTTTCGATTTTGGAGATAATCCATGCAAAATTACAGCCTATTTTTAAAACCCAAAATTTGATCACGCAGATGTGTAAATTACCAATGCTCGTACAACCAAAGGTTGACCTGTCAGATCAGCTTAAAACCAGTATGCGCTTGATTATTTATTTTCGGAGATTTTTCGCCGAATTTTGGGCCTGGACTGAGTGAGTCTGGTTGGGTTTACTTTCTGGAATGACAGGATCATAAATGCCTTGCCACTTCATTATAGTTGCTGCTGAGCATTTTCAGGTCCGTAGTGCGGCCGGTATCGCGAGAAACAAAATAAGGATTGGGCTTGAGCCAGGGCAAGTGAAACAAATTACCTTGTTCAGTTCTTTTGACTTGGCCTTTATTCTATCAGAAGATCTACTGTTTTCAACTTATTAGTGCTAGATGTAGATCATTCACAAATTGAAGAAAATGAGAAGAATAGGCAGTAAAGATGGCATTTATATCTTATTTGCAAGTTCTGATACTATTTACAGATGAGGTGTAAGACAATAAAGGAGTCTTGAATGTATGCTGCTGCAAGTCTGCCTGTGCTGGTGAAATGGGAAGACAATGTAAGTTTGGGTTGAGGAGCATAAACGGAAAGCGGAAATACCAGCCGGTTGATTCATAAATGGTCTAGTGACTAGTCATTCAACTTTCCCATTTGAAGGGGCTGCAACCCCCTAAACTATAAAAATGTCACCTCTCAATAGCTGTTGGTTAGAAAATTTAGAGGCACAAAGAAAAATTTTTGCTTCCTCACATGCTGGAGGAAAATTGGATCAAACTTGCCATTTTTCTGCTGGGGTGCTCTAGTCAAAATCTCCGATCAGAAATCACACAGGACCTTCCGGCCCTGAGTATGTAGAAGTGATTTTGGTCCAAAAAATATCAATTGATAAAACGTACGTTTATGTTTACTTTGTTCTACAAAAAATTGTCGGTAAAAGGTAGTTTATTTTAGCCACTGTCAGGTAATTACCGAAGGAATGTGTCTTATCTTATTTTTACGCATTTTCCTGTGCTATTTTCACCTAGGTGGAGTTGCCGCGAGCGCTGACATAAATCTTAAATAATTTGTATAAATTCGTTGAACTTCCACAATATTTTTTGAACTTGGTCATTTTAGACTGCCATGGTGCATTCAACTTCATGAAAATTTAGTTTTAAAGGGTTACAGCCCCTAATAGCACCTAAGCTATCAAACCATGTGTTTTAGTAAGCATAGTAAGTAGTGTTTTAGCAAGATCTTGTAGATCAACCATATTATAAAATATCTGAGGACCTTAATTATGATGTCTGGTTATTGACATAGTGGGTGGATAAGTACGAGGTCAAATGTTAAGTACTATCCTTTAGCATGGGTGCTAGTTGGAGGTTAATTAGACATTGTAATAGCCAGACATTGTAATACCAGCTCTAATTAAGAAAGCGAGACCCATTTAACTTTGGGGGGCTCAAGACGTTGCCATGATAGATGGCTTACTGTAAGTGCAGATATCCTACTAGAAAAAATCTGCGGCCTTTGAAAAGAGAATATTACTTGCCTGGGTAACCCTCCCGGAATACCTAATCCAGGATCTCGGAGTCCTCGTCTACCTTCGCCGAACGGATTGAAAACCATCCCTCCTCCATGCCCGACGCCAGCTAGTGGGTCTAGATCACTGCGGCCAACGTTCAGGGGAGGCAGCCTGCAATGGAAATTGAATGATACTCAGGCCCATCACAAGTTCAACGTACACAAATAAAACTGTCAAGATTTCAGGTTTGATGCCAGAAAACTGATGTACACTCAAGAAAACATCAATCGGTCACTGGGATAGACATAACTAATTTCAATGAGTTCCAATGGAGGAAAAGTGATCTGCTATCTCTTTTATTGGCCAATTTTTGATGCCTTGAGTGTACAACTTGGGACTAAAATGGGCAGTGTGACAAGATTTTACTTAACAATCGGGAATATCAATCAGATCAGTGTCTCATACCAACTTTTTAGAGATTGTTGTTGAACGAGCCTACGTTGGGATAAACATACGGAGTATGGCGAATAAGCTACGATCTGCG
The DNA here is from genome assembly GCA_003287335.1 of Lednia tumana. Lineage (NCBI taxonomy): Eukaryota > Metazoa > Arthropoda > Insecta > Plecoptera > Nemouridae > Lednia > Lednia tumana. The sequence goes on from QKMV01000282.1 coordinate 9,574, forward strand.
TTTAATGCCCTATTTAAATGAATAGACCTGTTCAATAAAGATACAAAAGTTAAACAGTGTATTACACTACACAGTGGTACAGTGTTTGTTTGATAAGCATACTTCAACTTGATGGTAACCTATGAAACAACTGTACGGGAATGTTTGAATGGTGCTTCAAAGAGAAATTTGTTTTCGCAAAAATGAGCGGATATAGTCCATGTTTAGAAGAGTTCCACTTCAATGGCTCCTGTAAAACATTTTCAATCACAAGAGCAAAGGGAACCAGGAGCCTGATTCTCGATTTTTACGCATTGTTAATGCCATGCGCTAGGTACTAGGGATTTGGAAGGTGGCAAAAAAACACCGGACTCAAGTACTCACGACCATTACCCGAGTAACCAATTACAATTTTTTCCCAAATAACCTTTTTTGCATTAGTTTTAAAATAAATTATTTTCCCTAGCAATATCGCATGTCCACCTACAAGGGTCGGGTCAAACCAAACTGCACGAAGGACTTTATACACACAAAATGAAATTTCATCCAGAGTTTTCTCCTGTGATTTGGTAGTGGACATTTTATTGATTGATTTATACTCGACTTATCGCGCTGTGATATTTGTCATATGGCATCGGTGAATGATAGGGTGACGTTGAAGATGATGATCCTAAAAGAGAAGAGGGGAAGCCCATAGCCTACTCCTGTTGAAAACCAACAAGGGTACCACCACTTAACGTCCCTTCCAGACGACAGTACAACTTGAACAGCAGGATTCCTCTATTAAACAATGCTCTCAAGAGGTTGATTTCAAGGGGAGTGAAGCTGTTGTACTAGCTTGATACCCTTCAACGTCTCTTCTGAACAGAAATGGATCTTGGTATGAATGGTCACCCAATCAACCTTTCGTCCAGCGTAATGTTGCTCAACTTTTTATTTACTAAGAGTGAAAACATTCTGTGCCAATAAAGGGATGTTCACTGATAATTATTATGCCATTGATTATTGTGTCCATATTATCAAAATGATCCTTTTATACATTTTGTGCCGAAATAACACAAGAGGCATAACAGATGGCAAAAACAATGCGTTATAGCTACCAGTTATAGTACCATTCACAGAGGGCAATGGAAGTGGAACTCTTTTAAAATTTACGGTTGATGGAGTAAATGCAAAAAAATATATTTTGAAAGAGAAAAAATCACGACAATGACATAAATTTGGCACTGTAGGATGTTGTGTTTTGTATTTGTCAATAAGCAATTGTTGAAGCTAAATTCGAGTGCCTAAAAAGAAAATGTACCTAACAAACTTGCAATTCCAAAACACATAAGTTTCCAGTACCTACTAGAGAAATATTACGTAGGCATTACATGATTAAGCGATTTGTGCATGGAGGGAAAATAAATTAAATTGAAATCAAACATTACCTATGGATAGGATCCCAATCGCCAGTGTGATCTACATGGTGAGGCACACGATGAAATGGGAAATCCTCAGCCCCATCCTTGATTCGATAACCCTTGCTCACTGGGGTTGTCTGAGTCTCAGCATGCCTCGTCGTACTTTCGCCCACAGGTGTTATCAGCTGGTTTCTTATCTTGTCAACAATTGACTGATACATTGGCACCATTTCTTCCAAAGTACCACGAGTTTCAGCGATGCATTCCTCAATGTTGAAAAGCACAGAAGAAACTTCCTTGTCGCGAGATCGCTGAAATTAGAAATAATTTTGTTGAAGTAAACAGAGTTTGAATGCTAAGATTAAGGAGATTGAATGTAGCAGAACTAGGCCAGTACCACAATACTCACCATAAAATTTACAACCATGCAATCATCAGTGCGGATGCTTCGCAAGACATATAGTTCTCCTTTCCGAATGTACTTCAACGAGCAGTCACCGCCAGTGAGATTCCATCCACTCGGAAGAGTTTCTGAACCATACGCTGCACTATCAAAGTCCTTCTGAAAGGATGAAATTGGTAAACACACGTATGTCAAATAAACACATGTATGTCCAATGTTTTGAATACTATAAATGTGTTCTGAGTGTAAATCCATTGTTTGATTTGGAAAGTGGTACACCCACAGTTCGTTCAAAAACTATTTCGCACACCACTTATAGTGTGCCGTGCCGCCTGGAATTGCTAACCAGCAAGTTCTATGGAGCTGATTGAAGGTCACATTGTTACCTATAAATGCAACTTCTTTTCGAACACACCAACAGCCTTACATGGCCTTACTTCCAATTCTGAGGTCTTTATCATTGACCTACGCACTACACAACTATACACAGTGCACAGACTGTACCGTATGTTTCCCGATATATTGCCTGAGGCAACTTTCTAACCCTACTTCTCGTTTGCTGAACTGTAAAGAAAGCAATCATGCCGGCATGACAACCAACTAAAGTTAGCCAAATTCATTGTATTTCAATTTACAACAACACTTACATCAGGTCCTAAGCCGATACAGCGATAACCCGACTTGGTAACTGTCCAATGTAGAAAGCCGATCATCGCATTTTCCTTGGTGTTGATGGTATCGGCGCTCGTCATGCACAAGAGCTCCCACCCATAAAGGTCGCCCATGACAAAATGTCTTGTACAAGTGCAAATGTAACTGTTAGTTGCCAATAATTAAATGTTAAGAGCGATCCTAGAGAACCCGTTCAACGCATTCAACCTTCCAACAAATGCCAGTGTCACTACGCACGGAAAGCTGTACGCACCAGCACGCAACTTCGTCACGTGTGGTGGGGTGAGATTGGGTGGGGATGCTGTGCGCTAAAGCTGGAGGGGATATGGAAGGGGAGTGAAGATAGGCAGGTATCCAAAATGGACGGTGGTGCGAAAAGTGACGTCCTAGAGCTGACGAATATAAGGAGCTTACGTATTATGTCGACTACATTTTAAAATTATGAGACAACAAAGAAGTTTTCGTTGCTATTTAATTTTGCTCTAAGTTGGGCGAGTGTGCTGATTTGTGGTTCATCAGCTATAATGGATACAAAGATCAAAGTTGCTGTTCGTGTCCGGCCCTTCAGTAGGCGAGGTAAGTCCTGGAAAATACAATATTGTTATCCTCAAAAAGAACTCTTATTTGATTCGAGCATATATCGGTATAATTTTTAGGAGCAGCATCACGCTGAATTTGTGAATTTAATACCCAACAAATTACGTTACAAATAACCAAGTTTGCTATAAAAAATTACACTAGGAGGCCCTAGTAAGGTATTGACAGGTATCTATTAGTTCAACAAGCAGTAAAAATTCAAAACTGACACCATCAACATTTATCGTTGACATAACACGACGTCATTCAGTTCATCTTATCAACAGTTACAGCCCTTCTGAATCAACACATTTTTGGCTTCCCTTGTTGCAGCACTCTTGGTTATTGCCTCAGGATATGATAGCTTGGAATTGCACTACAATCATCTTCATAACAAGCTGGATGACAAATTTGGCAGATTTATTAATCAACACATTTTTTTTAGAACTGGAGCTGGATACGCAATGTGTTGTCCAAATGGAGGATCAGCAAACCATATTACATCATTTAGAAAGGTAACCATTTTACTTTCATAATGTTGCAAGTTCTCTGTGCAGCAAATATATTTTAGAATGATAATGCAGCTTGGTTTGGTAAAATTTATTATCGGTACTTCCGTTTAAGGGGATAGGTGTTATCAATTAAATGAACCATCTCCTCACTAATAAATGATTGATTTTGAATGCCTTTATTAGAGGGTGGGATCACTGATCAGATATTGCATTTATTAAGCACACCATCTAATTGCTATGGCACAGTACACACTGTTTGGAATAACCACCTGTTTATAATGCCTTTTTTGGTCTTGCTAGGATACACCCCTAGAATATAGTATACCTTGTCATTCATCTGACAGGTAGATGCTAGACAGTGTACCTTCTGTGTTTTCATGAATTTATTGAAGCAAGATGTCAAAAAGTTAAACTCATGGCTGACAGTCTATTTTACAGGGATTTTTTTTTAATGGAAATTTAATATTTCCCTTGGAACTGATGTTGAACATGATACAAAACTTGATGTCATACTTTTGTGTATGAGGACATTTTTAATTTGGGCTTGGTTTCTTGGGTCAAATCATGTCAAATATTTCCATTTACTGAATTGCTTATTAGTCCCTACTTACTATTATCATTGTTTGGTAATTGCTGTAATACATGTCATATCTATCTAATGTTTACGAACATAATGTTTAATTAATAATACCATCGAGGTATCCCAAGCTGCTCATTGTTGGTGTTTCTAGCAACTTAACATTGACATTCTTTGGGCCATCATAAGTGATCCAATTAGTTACCTTTAGCCTTGTCTGAGACATGTCACATACCCAAGTAGCTGCATACCTACCTTCTTTGCTACCTATTTTGTTTCCTTATCACTTGAAAAGAAAAATATAACTTATTAATGCAAAATTTCTATGTTTCCTTATTGAAAGTAGGGTACCTATGTACCTACCTACTATGTTATTATTAGGTTTATTGGCCATTGCAGTTAGGTATTCACAAAAGAATACTAGCTAAGCAAGAAAAACATGTGGTACCTTGTTACAGAAATGAGTAGGTTGCAAGTTAAAATGCATGCTCTGAAAATTTCAAGAGCACGTGTTGCTTGTTTTTAGTTGGTTGCTTTGCTCACAACACCAAGCCCGAGATAATATCTGACGATTAGACCATGTTAAAGAGGCAGACACTGTTGGCCACCTCTAATCCCTCTGCATGAACTGTGAAGATAATCATATAGTAACTTGAATTCACCCAAACATATCCAAACCGTAACTTCAAGTCATGTATAAATTGAGTCTCCAATCTAGCTAGATATTAATACGAATTTTCGTGTCCATTGTGTAAGCTAGGTAGCATTTCACATGAAACCGATATCACTTTATCTGACAGCCATGTAATATATTTGTTAAGTGGTAGTTAGCGTGGCTTTGGCCCGCATTTTTTGCATGGGGGTAGCTTCGATATCACGCCATTCCACTAAATCATCGGCGGCAGCCTTTGGACAGTTATTTCATAATCTTCTTCTTTCCCCGATACGCTGTCTCTCATGACGAAAAACAGAAGCTATCTTTTTTGTATTGGAATATTGAGTTTTGGCTCCAATATGACTAAACTAAACCAATCTGTCGATAAGAAGTAATTAGGACAAAGAAAAAAACAAACACACTTGTTTTAAGTTTCGGCATGAAAGGTTGATAGTGACTACTACAGTAATTTTAAACATTTCCAAGTTGGTTCTGATGGTTCATATTGATCGTGTTTATAGATCAATAGCAAACAAGCTGATTGACGTTGGTCATATGGCATTTGTTGAATTATTTAGTCTTAGGTGCTTTAAGTGGCATCGACGTCATCTTAATCTCATTATGATTTTACGAGTAAAGTTGGCTTTTAGTCTGCCAAGTGCCAGTAATATTGTTTCTTTCAACCGCAGCTTATCGGCGAGTTCAGTTATCACTGCTCATTGTTTAGCTAGTTGATAAGAATGTTAAAGTTATGGCAATCTCTTATTTCGGTCGATATGTTTATGTCTGAACTTGACAGCGCAGCTACACTAGTTATTCATAAAACCCGTGTTGTTCCCTTTTTTCGAACCTATATTATTTACGACTTCATAAAATTAAAAATTGTCACCTATAAAGCTGTCACAGCAACCCTATGTTGCGCTCATCTAAAAAATCTAGCGACCACCTACAAACGACGACCATGGTAGCTGACGTATTCAATAACGAAGGTAAACAGACAAGCCATTCAACTGGTGATACCTATATATGTTTTCTGAAAATTAACGTGCGTGTTAATTGAGTGTTAAATCAGTCCGCATCATTTCCTGGGGTAAGGAGCTTTTGACAGCTAAACATAATATGCGTGTGCGGTACACACACTTCAAGCATGGCCTATCAGTTATCGTTATCATGAGGAATGGGCAGGAGGCTGTGGGGGGAGGGGGCGAACCGGGAACAGATGAGATCATGGATGCCGCCGCCGCTACCACTGCCGCCGCCGCCGCTATGGACCACTCCAGCCAGCCAGCCCTCTGCTGTAGGTCTCCGCTGAGCCGCTACACAGTGTTGGGGAGACCCGATCAATAAAATATGCACCAAGGCTTGCCGCTTGGCCAACTGACCTTACGTAGCAAGGGCACACCGTCCAGGTCCAATATCGCTATCGTGTATTGCTTTATCTTTATCACCGATCTCGTGCGAATCACAATTTCGAAAATAATACGCGCTGTAATAGTAACCCGTAAAATTACCCTTTCTAGGGTAAAATCGACGTTGCACATAACTGATGATTGTGCTGGCCCCTGGTATTGCTGAATGGTTGTCGGTGGATGTGAACGATGTATTCTTACAAAATAATGCTGTATTGTTGCCCGTAGGGCCGGTCTTACAACATTTTAAACCTTGAGTTAAGAGGTAATCCTCAGGAACAAAATAAATTCCCTGCATGCAATTGGATGTTTCCACGGTGATAGCAATTTAATCATAGGAAAAGGAAAGTGGTAAAACTAGCCCTAAGTTGTTACCGTGATTTACGGTCACAACTCACAAGACACTAGGTTTTTGCTTTAGTTGGTTGCATTCAACATCCTCGGAATTAAAATGCTCATTGCATTATTTACAGACATGCACGGAATTTTAATTGAATGAACCTGATGTATGATTCTTCATTTTAATGAAGCTAATTAGACATCCAATCTACATTCAATGGGCTTGGTGCTAAAGACAATGAAAGTACCTACACCTACCTACTTATTAATATTATTTTATTGAAATGGTTCAAAGTGGAGCTTAATTGGGAGTTTTTCATCATTAAGAATAATATCCGTGCATAGAAATGTTAAACACACGCTTTATAGTTGGTCTTTACCAAATAGTTCAACTAGTGAGTTTCGAGACAATCCTCAAGCTAAATCTGAAATTCACTGATTTGATTGGTGGTTTTCATTTTTAACTGGGGCTTTTTCCATAACTCAATAGTCTAATTTGGTAAAACTGGTTCTTGATGAAAGAACCTGATTTGATTACTTTTCAGTTTTACCAGTTACTTTACAGACCCATTTAACTATTGATTAATTGATTATTAATACATCAAATTGTTTCATTTCAGAAAACAACCAAAATGTTTTGCATTCGACCACTGCTTTTTTTCCCTGGACCCGGATCTCGCTACATTTGCCAGCCAAGAGACCGTTTTCGATTGCTTGGGGAGAGACATTCTGGAAAATGCATTCCAAGGCTACAACGCATGCATCTTTGCTTATGGACAGACAGGTATGATGATTTAGCTCTGATCTAGATTGTCAGCCTATTTCACTTTCTCAGCTTTCTTGACCAACTAGCTAGCACCATATATTGTCATGACTTTACATTGTGAACTACTTGACTTCAGCACGAATTAGTGGAGGAATCCCATGCTGTTCGAGTTGTACTGTCCTTTAAAAGGGACGTGAAGTGGTGGTCCCCTTATTGTGTTTCGACAGGAGTATGCTACGTGCCGGCACCGGGCTTCCCCTCTTCCCTGTTCAGTTCATCATCACCCTCATGATCACCCTAGCATTCACTGACGACAATAGACCAGTGTCACAGGGCCAGTTATCAATACAGTGCGTCGTTAAATACCACAGAAAAAAAGAAAAGATTCCCAGCTCTGAGCAAAGGCATTACTATAGTCCTCTATGTATACCAATTCGACGCTCTTTATATCAATTTTTTAGAAATGTAAATGTATACACACTGAAAATTTGAGTAGGTTCCTCCTTATACATAACTACCAGCCTAACTCACTCTTATATCCCTCCCAATGTGTACTGGGCAAGCTCTGAAATTTGACACATATGCTCACATATTTAAGTTGGCCCAAGAATGGACTGGCGCAGTCTTTCCCGCTTCATGTCCCCATTCCCAAACTTGTTCAAAAATCTTCCAGTAGTTTTAGCCACCTTCAATGTTTCACAATCCAACCTTGCCTAATGTTTGGCCACCATGTTCCACAATCCAACCGTCCAGAATGTTTGCCACCTTTAATGGTTCACAATCCAGCCGTTAGAGTATCTTCGTCCTCCTTCAATGTTCCACAATCCAACCATTTGTTTTGCCACCTTAAATGGTCCATCATCCTACCTTTGCAGAATCTTCATCCTCCTTCAATGTTCCACAATCCAACCTTCGTTTTGCCACCTTCAATGGTCCATCATCCTACCTTCCAGAATGTTCTAATTCCATCAATGTATCACAATCCAACTTTCAAGAATGTTTGGACACCTCCAATGTTCAACAATCCAATCTTCAAAAATGGTCCAGAACCTTCCAGAAGTTTCACAATGGGGGTGGAGAGAACAGAGCAATGGGTGCTAGAAGGTGGTAGTTAAAAGGGGATATGGGAACTTATGGCTGACCAAAAATGAGGGGCAGGTAGGTGCAATTAATTTGCACATTTCAATTATATTGCCCTTAATAACTACAGTCCCGGACAAGTTATCACCAAAAAAACGCATGCTACGTGCTGAAAACCCTGACAGTTGATTTGAAATGAATTGAAATAGGGTATGAGTGTGGTGCTGTAATACTATTATTTTTAATTATAGGATCAGGCAAATCATACACAATGATGGGTGGACAAGATAACAAAGGAATCATTCCCCGCCTTTGCGATTCACTCTTCGAGCTGATAGCCAAGCAGCAGAATGCTGAACTCAACTACAAAGTTGAAGTCAGCTACATGGAAATCTACAATGAAAAGGTACAGTACCTGCTATAAAATATAACATTTAAGATCACGACACGTGGGCAACTCCTGGTCACTTTTAGTTCTACCCTTGATGGTTGAGGAATACCTTGAGGAACACAGTGTAAGTTATGAATATAATCAAAGGTTTCCTGGTGACCTCCTCAACTGTTGATCCAGACCCACTATGAAATAACATACACAACCTGGTGTAAACATTACTGTGCACATCTTTGATACGTTATAGCTGTGCTATTATTGCTAGGCAGTATGCTAATGAAAGTGCTATTTTCCGCAGGTTCACGATCTTCTGGACCCCACCGCAAAGAAAGCTAGCTTGAAAGTTCGTGAGCACAACGTCTTGGGACCTTATGTTGATGGTTTATCTCAGCTCGCTGTCACTTCTTTCAAGGTACCCACAATGTTTTCACGAGAGTTATTTTTTAAAAATTTGTGTTTCATGGTAAATTACCTGATACAAATTGCATATTATAAACCAGGTCATCAAGTCATAATACATTTATTTCCCATCTAAAAATCAACATAATTTTGTCATAGAATAAAATTTATTTAAACAAGAGTCACTAGACACAAATTTTGTTCAAGGAATTACTTGATACCTACTGTAACATAGATTATTTAACGGATCGCTTCTGAGAGGTCTTGAATCTGCCCATGTCGCTGTGCTCGGGCTTTATATTTGCGGGCAGCTTCTTCTAGAGGACATAGAAAACAGAGAGCTACCTGCCAGTATGCATTGCACTAATTTCAGTTTTCTTGAATCTGTAATAGTTGTAGGCCAGAGCTGCGTTGCTTGAGCTTGCCAGGCCGTAGCTATTTGGCTGCCTGGCTGGGGAGGGGCAAGCAAGTAATGCAACGGGAATCCCGTCAGTTTATTGACGCCATAGAAGCAAAAGGGAAACAGAGCTTAGGTTTCAATTGGGTACTTTTTTAGATTGTCAGAAACCAATATCTTAATGGTGACCCCATAGTCATCCATAACCACACCAGCTTGGAAGTCTTAATTATGAGCTAACTCCTTTACAAATAAATATACAACTGCAAAATTGCAAAAAAGGCAAATTGCAAAACTTCCAAATTGCAGTCGGGCGCGCCGCCTTGCCCAAATGGCTTGGCTGCGGCCTGGCTGTGGTCCGGCCACTAATTCAACGCAGCGCAGATCTTCCCCTCGCCTCGTTGATAACAAGCATGGCAAATTGCCGGAAAATAGTCAATTACGAGGAATCTTTTTGTACAGAAACTTACTAAGCTGCGCCAGCTAGAAGCTGAGAAATTTTTCTAACGTGATAATTGTAACAGAGTTACGTTCGTTATAGAGTAACGAAAATGCTTTGCCACATAGACATGTATTTTACATCGCCTGGATTCACAAGTGGGTCATTCCACGTCAAAGCGGCTCAGTCATTTACCTCGGAGCTCTTAATCTTGGCCAAAGGTTTCACGGCTGTAAAGCTGGTCAAATAAAGTACAAGTGGTGGGACAAAAACTGAAAAACATATTTTAGTTCTTCACTTGACTAACTTTAGAGTCGTGAAAACTTTGGCCAAGACCCAGAGATACAAGGTAAGTGACTGCTGCTTTTTCATGAATGCCCCAATTGTATCAACTATGAAGTTAAAATCTGAACACGTATTAAATCTCACGGTTTTGCCGTACAAATGGCCATTCTCATCTCTAGCACCATACTAAACTCTTTGTACATTCGGACCTAGAAATTTTGCGGCAATCTAGTAGAGGTCAAGATAAACTTATTTGCTTTACTAAAATATTCATTTCCTCGCTAATCACAATTCAACGACGTCGTTATAATATTCTCCTTAAACAAGTATTTCTCCATTCCCAAAAGCTGCTAGTTCTGTTAGCTCACCTGAATTTGAAAGTTAAAAAGAATGCTCCACACAAATTCAAGATCATAATAATATTTAACATGCGTCTATCTCTTTATTAGGACATCGATAATTTAATGGCTGAAGGCAACAAATCTCGCACAGTGGCCGCTACCAACATGAACAGTGAATCTTCTCGATCACATGCAGTCTTCTCCGTCGTCTTGACGCAGACTTTGATCGACATCCGGTCTGGAGTGAGCGGGGAGAAAGTGAGCCGAATGTCTCTTGTGGACTTGGCGGGCAGTGAGAGGGCCGTCAAGACTGGTGCCGTTGGTGATCGACTCAAGGAGGGATCGAATATCAACAAGTAATGCTTCATTACTCTTTTCATCTCATTCATTTAGCCATTTTACAGCTTTCACTGGATGTAATGTGTGATTTAGTGTCAGCGTTGGCACAAACACCGAGTAGCCAACTTGGCAATTTGATCAATTAGAGCAAGGGCTACCATCTTCAATTTTTGCCGAACTTCAACACTATCTAACTTACTGTATTTGCTACCCAGTGTTGAAGTGAATACTCACCCTAAAGGGCCCGTAAGGTAGCAGTTCTGGCCGAATATCTACAGAAAAACTAAAATACAGTTTACCATTCACAATCAACTGCATATAGGTTATTTGCTTCCTTGGCTGCTGTCTAAGAACAGTACGCTCGTACGGTTAAGTATGCAGAGTGTGTTGTGTGGCTGAAAGTTCAGCGGTTAGAGCCCTTGTTCGCGTTAATCAAATTCAATACAAAATGCCAAAGTCTTCGAATTTTCTAAAGTCTTATGCAATGTTTTACAGGTCGCTTACAACATTAGGCTTAGTGATATCAAAGTTGGCCGACCAGTCTTCGGGTAAAAATAAGGACAAATTTGTTCCTTATCGAGATTCGGTTTTAACTTGGCTCTTGAAGGTAAAACAACATTCATATGAAAAAGCCAATTAATCCTTGAATAACTTTTAAATAGAAAGCTGATGGTGCATTATCATTTCAGGACAACTTGGGTGGAAACAGTAAGACTGTGATGGTGGCTACAATTTCTCCTTCCGCGGACAATTATGAAGAAACGTTGTCAACTCTCCGCTATGCTGACAGAGCTAAACGCATTGTGAATCACGCTGTTGTTAATGAAGACCCCAATGCTAGAATCATTCGAGAACTGCGGCAGGAAGTAGAAGCTCTGAAAGAGATGCTCAAACATGCTACAGGTTCTGAAGGGTATACGGAAGTAAGCGTGACTCACTCTAGATTCTAGCTTGAGCTCAACCTACCAATAATAGTTGCTCGAAGGTAACATTATTTTTTTATTTCAGCAAAGAGAAAAATTGAGTGAAACTGAAAAATTGATGAAAGAAGTCTCACAAACTTGGGAAGAGAAATTGCAGAAGACTGGTAAGACCAAGAGCAGAATCTATAAATTAATTAGGAAATTAACCATGACCTTCAGGTATTCCATGGAATTCTATTCCATGGCATTCATTTCATGTCATACTAGTTCATTTTTGTTTTAACGTGTAACGTTATTAACGTGTAACATCAACAGTAACTTGAGTTTTGATTTTGCGTTTCAGAGCGGTTGCAACATGAAAGACAGCAGGCATTAGAGAAAATGGGAATAAGTGTTCAGGCTTCAGGAATCAAAGTGGAGAAGAATAAATATTATTTAGTCAATTTAAATGCTGACCCATCTTTGAACGAGCTACTGGTGTATTATTTGAAGGTTAGTGGGCGTATGTATACCTAACTCAATCAGTAAAGTCATTCCTTGCAGTATTGCACTGAACGGGTTATGTCATCAAGACGGATAACAGTAGAAACCTAGGATTGGGTTGTTTTATACCCTTCTCTTTATTCCACAAGTATTTTCACATCACAGAGAATTGTTGGAATTGCTCAAGATAAGATTTGAATGGCAATAACTACAGGTCTGCTGATAGGTAGCACAACAGTGTGTGTTTTCAAATAAATCGAGTGTCACTGGAAAAGTGCTGCCTACGTGCCTGCCACCTGCTTTTTGGTTAGTTACCACTTATTATCTGCATGTGGTTCATCACCATGAGCACTCACAGTAACCTTGAGCCTGGTCATCCCTTGGTCCTGGGTTATATCCTGGTAACCTGCTATTCCAGGTGTTTTTTTTCGTGATTTCCTACGGCCATTCCAGGCAAATTCTACCAAATATCCTGTAACCCATGGCATGGCTCTTTGCTTCCCAGCTCCCTTCCTTCCTGATTCCTGACATGCTCGGGAGCAAACATAGTCTTCCCGATACATTTGAAAAAGAGGTGAAATGTTTCTACTGTGTGAGTACCTATTAAATGATTGTGATTTCATTATCGTTAAAAAAACACTCATTTCCGATTTTTTATTATCGTAGCGGTAGTATCAACTATTAATAATTTCAAAATTATTGTTTACTTCAAATTTTTGCACAAAAATTCAGTGCTGAATTTGTTCTATTTTGCAGTGCAGTTTAATTTACTACAGTGAGAATCAAGTTTATTGTACTGAATACTAAATTTTTCAGCCTTACTAACTTGTCGTTACATTGACAGGATCGAACGTTGGTTGGTTTGAGAGGAGCTCCGTGCGAGCAAGACATCCAGCTCTCTGGGCTTGGTATCCAGCCGCAGCACTGTGTGATAACCATCGAGGATGGCGGGCTTTTCCTCGAGCCGCTTTCCTCGGCTAGGAGCTATGTGAATGGATCGGCCGTCACAGACAGAACGCCACTACACCACGGCGACAGAATCCTGTGGGGAAATCATCACTTTTTCCGAGTAAGACAGCAAGTGATAATTTGTAGCATATGTGAAATTTAGGTACACTCGGTGCTTAATTGTAAAAAGCAGGAATCAAATTGTTTTAACTGATTTGAAATGAAATTTGATGAAATAATCAATTGAGAATATGCTTCTTACAAGAGACACTGTATTCGAACCTATTGCATGTAGGAAATTTCATTTGAGTAGGACATTTGACTTGGTCTAGAGCACATGACTCCGATTAAAAAATACAGATATGACGAAAAAAGTCAAACTACATTGTCAAAAATCAGTATATTTGTTTTGTTAATGTTCGATTAAATAATAAATGAATTACTAGTAACCACAATCAATAAGAATCCCTTGTGTTACTAAGCCCTAAGCAGTTAACACTATCTTTTGTGTTGAAGTAGCTGACGGCATATTGATTGTGTTTGTTCACAGGTGAACTGTCCAAAATCGGCTGCCATGGCCTCTGAACCTCAAACGCCAGCGCAAATGATCGACTACAACTTTGCGCGGGAAGAGCTGATGCTGAACGAACTAAGCAATGATCCGATCCAGACAGCCATCACTCGATTGGAGAAGCAGCATGAAGAGGACAAACAAGGTACAAAAAAATACTAAATATCAGCAACCTTACTGATTAGTTTATTGTCTTGTTTAACATAATCTGGCATGAGACTGAGGGCCAAATGCATAGTTGTCACTAAGTGTGAGTGATCCCTAAGTTGCTTAGTGCCACCCAATGAGGAAGCTGCTTGTCAAGTAACTAAGGAACCACTCGGACTTAGTGGTGATTATGCGTTCGGTCCTAAGAATTGCGAATCAGATGGCCAATGAATGATGAAAATGAAGCTTGGGCAAAACTGCAAAATTATTTGTCCAAATAAACCAAATTTATCACAATTAAACCCAAACCATTGAAGAGTTTATTTACCTTCCCATAGTTTTCGACTAATCGTTCAATCCCTTAAAGTATATTGATTTTTAGCTTTTAAAAGTAAAGATCCCCTCGATAGAAATCGGCGTAACACCAATGCTCAACATAGTGAACCGCGCAATAAACCTTTATTAGACGGTCATTCCTGTATTTGTACATCTCTACTGGCTCTACCGTTGAACATAGTCCATGATAGTAAGCAAGGAAGTTGTTGACAAAAGGATAAACTAGGCGTATTAGAAAGCACTTTTTTTCAAATTTTATTTCGTTTTTCTGTAATGGCATCTAAAAAGACTCCAGTTGAGTTTTTACAGCAGCCCTTTTGGGCACTTGCGGGAAAAATATTTAAAAATAGCTTTTGGAGAGACCTTCGTTGTTCTTTTATCTCCAACTCTCTCGCTTTCTATCGTAGGCTATCTTCACCGATTGGAGCCAGCAGAATTATACAAAAATTCGTGTGCATGTCACATTCCTTGGGTGGTTCTCACGAGCCTTACACATTTGATAATAGACTACAACAACAAATCAAACAAAAAATCGTATCTAATTGTCGCTATCTTTTGTTAGTTGCGTTGGAAAAGCAACGCCAAGAATATGAGCGGCAATTCCAGCAGCTGCGCAATATTTTGTCGCCATCAACTCCGTATTCGCCGTACGTTCCATACGATCCGTTTCGTCTGGGGAAGATCAACACACCCACGACACAGATGCGGGTGGAGAAGTGGGCGCAAGAGAGGTGAGACCTGTCATCAAACAATCTGAAATCCTCTCATTATATTCTCACGATTTTTGAAAGGTGCTTACGGCACAAATTAACCTAGCTGCTATACTATTGGTTGAAGTGTCCTGAACAGGAACATTTGTTTTCGTTTCAGGGACGAAATGTTCAAGCGTAGTTTGGGCCAATTGAAAGCAGATATAGTGCGTGCCAATTCCTCTGTCCAAGAAGCCAACTTTCTCGCAGAGGAAATGGGGAAACAGACTGTATTCAGTGTTACGCTTCAAATTCCTCCAGCCAATCTCAGTCCTAATCGCAAGGTATTGCTTCGATAACTCTACCTGTAGGTATAGGTAATTTGTTTTTATGGTAGGCTTACAGTTTGTTGATTGGTTTTCAGCGTGGATCATTCGTGAGCGAGCCAGCCATTCTTGTCAAGCGGAAAGGACAAGGTAGTCAGGTGTGGTCAATGGAAAAACTAGAAAATAAACTGATCGACATGCGAGATATCTTTGAAGAAAATAAAGAAAACAAAGAAAAGCATCATCCACTCAAGGTAAGATAACTTGTACCAGAGTACGTACCTACAAAGTTTTTTTTATTGCAGCCAACTTCTCTCTACTTTCCTCACTATACTAGGTATGTCGGCAAGTACAAGAGTAGTCAATTGCTAGCAAGAAATTCATTGGCGTAAAAAAAAATGTGCAAAATGATCATTTTGTTAAAGGCCCTACGAGGGGAAGCCATTTTAATTTATGTGCTAGGGATGGACAATGTAAGAAAAATGGCTCTAGCC
>QKMV01000283.1:0-25439 GCA_003287335.1 Lednia tumana
CCCCCCAAGCCGGCCGGCCGGCCGGCCAGCCGCCCGCCTCCACCACTGTGTGGGACGTCGGCGGCGGCGTACAACACGCGTGTCCCCGCTCTTTGTTGAGCGTCGCTATCATTTATCCCCGCACCCGCAACCCCTAGCAGCCAAGGCGAACCACCCAAGTACCGCGAAGCGCCATGCTTGGCGCCCTGCCGGCAGTACTCGCAGTGTACCATCTGCTTTCGCGCGGGGTGCACGTGTGCTCGCGAACGTTTCGACGTCCCTCCAGCGAGTTCAATCAATTCAATCAAATAGATCAGCTAATAAAAATCAGCAATTATTTTTTACGCGTGTGAGAAAAAATAACTGTATCCAGTGCGAGGCGAAAAAAAAATTGGCGTTGTATTTTGCGTTAAACGGCACTAATATGGGTTTCCGTGTTTTGCCCATATTTCTAGTGTTTATTGCGGCTAGTAATGGATGTATCCAGTTGATGAACGGATGGAAGCAAGTAAGTGTTGAGGAACGGGCTCGACGGGCACCTATTGTGTTTCATGGGCTGGCCATCGACACGAGTCCCGATGCCGACCCAGTCACCTATTCGGGACACTTCTGGATCATCAACGTCTACAAGGGGAATGACCAACTGGCAGAACTGTTCGATGTGGACCACAAGAATGTTGGCGCATCCTTCAATCTAAAAGACAGGTGAGTGCGATGCCATAATCAGTAATCACCTTATAGTTACGTTTGTGTTTGGGTTCGGAGGCGTTGAAGTATAAGGTCGGAGTATCTGGCGACCCAAGCGTCCCAATAAACGATCCCGCGATGCTATAAAATTCGACTGATAACTTGAAACTTGGACAGAGAATTTTTCTCTCATGCTTTACACCTTTGAATGTCAACTCATTGGGGAAAATTGCGACAATTTTCCCGATCCATGCAGATTCGCACCTTTATTTACTATTCATATTATTGTTATAGCGTGTGCAGCAGTTTGCGTTTATAGCCGTGAACTCAATTTTGAAAGCAGTTTGCAGTCATATTGCCCGCTTCTACCAACCACTTCGGTTTTTGTCATCTCAATTGAATATTATAGTCTTACTTGCACCCCGAACAGTAACAACATTACAGTTACATCTGGTTCTCTACCAAGTTACTTATGAAAATTGGATAATTCTAGCACACAATTGTATATTTTTGTTTTATTCTCTATATTCAACATGCATCAGAACATTTTGATTGCTCCGAAATATTTAATTATATCCCATCGTTGTATTAGCTCATGCAGCGTCGAATCAACACTATGTAGGAGCGTGTAACTATATATTGAAGCCACGCATGAACAGCTAGTGGCTATAGGTATATAGGATTTGATTTCAGTTGCGTTATTTCGATCATCAAAGGTAAATTTGAAATTAGAGTACATGTACAACAGGAGATAATCAACAATGTAGAAGAGACTGATTGTGAGTGGGTTATTTATGAGTGGCAAACATGAGCCTCGCTAGAAAATTTCCCAGTCGGAATTGGAAATTATAACAGGAAAGGTACACGCAGATTACACGTAGGTGTACTTTTGTAAGTGGACACAAAATAAGTAAAGTCTATCTTACGGTGTAACGAGTACACAACATGCAAGTAGGCACACGCAATCTGAGCCTTTAATTTGAGTCGTTTGAAGAGAAAACAAGGTTTGATGTGGAATTGTAAATCGGAACCCAGTCGCGCCGAAAACCAAAGCTCTAAAAAGCTTTGACTAAGGGTTGTAAAAATATGTTTTGCTTTTGTTATCGCCGATTGTCGTCAAACCCGAAGTGATTGATTCGTGGGCGACGTCCCACGAGTCTAGACGCCGGGGGGCGAAGGGTTGCGTCCCGTCTTCCTTCTCTTGTCTTGTGTTCAGTGTTGGGCTGACTTGGGAAACGGGAAACGGGATGGGATTGAAGAAACCACGGCCGATGACACGAAAACTTCAGCCTAGAGGGCTTTCTATTCAGATAAAACAATAGGAAATCAACATTTCATTTGATTCCACCGCAACATTCATGAATACAAAAATAAAATGGGACCAAATCCAGATTTATTTCGACAAATATGTTTATTCCTTAGTCCTAATATTAAAGCATTATTATCAGTTTTTAGATTGAATTCTACTTTTTTGTTCGTTGTTTACTTTGATTCAATCTAGCGGAATTGGAAACATTTTTCGTTGTTTTGATAGCAAAGAAAACAACTTTGCGGAAATTAATTTGAAATCGTTGATTAAAAGTTAAAGCATCTTTATTATTGCTCGTCTTTTCCAAAAAAAAAGGAACAAAAAAATGACAGTTTGTATGCACAATATAGTAATCAAATAGAAAAGTGAGCTACTATTTGACTCAGTTCATGTTTGCCTTTGGTCAACTGATTTCCAATGGAAATGAGTTGATTTGCGAATTTGTTTCCGGAGCGACGCTGTGGCTGCCCCTTGGTTGTTTGCATTGGACTTGACTAGTTAAAATTCGTGTAATTGCACATCGTTATGAAATCAGATTACATGCCGTATGCACAATGGTAGGCAAATTAAAGTGCAAACAGAAAAGGCAAAGTGTATATCGTAAAAATTCATCGCTATGGAAGAGGGAAATGAAAATGGCATTTCATTAGTTTATGATTTTATTGGTTATGATGGGAATTATTTTCTATTGAGCTAAGCACTTGAGGTACTATCTCTCGTTTGTTCGATTGCACGAATCCACTAGCGACGAGGGCTATTTGGTTTAATGCATGAGGATTTGAGCGTGCGGGTGCGAATTTCCATATACTTCTGATGAAAGACAAATTGATTTGGCGTTGATGGAAAACTGTTAATTTCTTAAAAGCACAATGAAGCCGATAAAATACTGTGGAACTTGAGTTTAATAAAATGCAAATAGATCTAAGGCAATTAACTGAAGAGGTAATTGTTATATTCCAGCGCGAGCTTTTTGGACTTTTGTGAAAAATTGGCATTCATCTTTGACAAATTTAAGTACTTTGAAACGAGCTGTGAAACAAAGGGTTGCAATAATCCCGTTCGGTTGGGTCGCCATGAACAATGAACGCAGCGAACAATTTGAATTCCGTGAATACCAACATCGAATTGTAATTATTTTGCTCACCTTTTATTGCTATTTTTCATTTCGGATGTAGATTACTTTGCTGTGTATTTTGCCTCTATTCAAGCGAACCGCATCGTAATTGTTCTCTTGCAAAAAAAAGTAATAAAATCATGACACGAAGCAAATTATTTCAGCTTGATTCGTCCGATAATAAAGAATTGGTTACACACATCTTGAAATTATTGTACAAGCTGTTAATGTAATCGATTCTAAATCCAATTAGGCACACGTTTGCCACAAAATAATTCACTTGATTTAATAAAATATAGCTGATGCATCGGCAGCCATTACAATTTATCCAGCCAATTCGAGTTGCCGCTATCGCTCTGGGAATACGACTGGGGTTGTAATTTGAAAGTGTGGTATAATTCCAGCGTTATTATCAATCCTTCTCACACAGAATTTAATTACTGAACGTTTCGGCGTGGAGAAAATGAATTGCAGATTCAGCACGTGCCAGACTGATGCGAGTTTGCATCTAAAATTTGCATTAACTGCATTCTGCATTTAGTTAGTTGCAATCACGTCGCGAATATAGCACTGGTATACAGCGATTAGCGAGTAAACAGATCCCAAAAACATGCTTTCACTAATTGAACCAGGCCTCCAATCGCAAAATTACAAGCGAATGAAGCATGTATTATTTTAGTGTTTTTTTGTTTTTTTAATATCCGACTGTAAACAACACGTGTACACTAAATAGCGACCGAATAATGCATGCTTTAAGCGTCTGCTTTGTTCAGCTTATGACAGCAATGTTTTCCTAACAGAATACGCGATAATATTGTTGCTTGAATATGCATATACTTACTGGATATACAATGCATGGTACCTCATTTAATTTGACAAGTTCAGCGTCAGGCTTGCTGTTGCCGTTAAATATAAAGTGAACAAGCAAACTTAGTCCCGTATACGTCTTGACATTTTGGCTTAGGTAGACACAATAGCAACTTTGTGCAATGCAGGTAACATAATTGGTGGAGCAAACATGGACTGGTTGCCGGGAGGCCAAGAGGTTTGCGAATGCAATGAGAGAAAACAGAAACTCGTGCTATTGGCGGAGACGTTTCGAGCGTCGATTCCACGGCGTCGTGAAGCGTCTTTTAGGAGACGTCGTATAGCGTGCATGAAGAACCACACAAGATTATTCTCATTAGCCACATTAGACATTCTACCCCACATTAGCTCATACCAGATATTGATAAAGATATCTATTTTTTTAATCAATGTTTTCACAATAAAGGCACTTGTATGATTCAAACATTCGTAATTACTTGATTGTAAACGCAATTATAAAAATTATTCCAAACCATCAAGTGTTGAAAGGTTTTCCAGGCTTGTGAAAAACCAGGGGCCTAAAGCTGGGAGGAAAACGTCTATAAATGAACAGCGTTAAGCGTGTAAACTTGCATAAAAAGAACGTAGACTGAAAGCGTTCTCCAGCCGTATCATATCGAATGACCAATCAAAAACTCTTACTTCATTATACCACAGAATAATAACCGATTAAGTCATCTGCGCTGAAATTGATGATTTGATTAATTAACTTGTTGAAGCGATCAAACTTCTCAAGATGTTTTACTTCAGCAAGAGTGAACCATGTTAATTAGTATCGGTAAAACGAATTCGATGGAGTTATTCACGAGGAAATCCAAAAATCGATAGTCTCTATATTTTCGCGAAATTAGTGTTCCAGCTTGTGATAAAAAAATGCGATAAAATTCTGGAACATATACTAAGGAAAATGAAAAATATAATTTATGTCATTATATGTCATATGGCATGCCGAACTTTTTGTGTACAGCTGCTAAGATGACCGATAGTTTATATAATAATATAATATTATCAATAACATGTTAATTTAGTCACAATTGTCAACACATAATTGCATGGGACAAGTCATTAGATTAAAATACAATACATTTAAGCGTAACGTTTCCAATGAAAATCACTTCATTAAAAGGATACAAAATATATTAATTTCTAAAATCTAAATTCTAAAATCTAAAATCTATTAAAAACCATTTTAAATTAGTTTTTAACTAGGATGCATTATTTATATTTAAATTAAGACACAATTCTGTGTGGTGAGAGCCTATGTGTCTCTGTGAATTGTAACACGAAGTCGCTTGCGTGACGTAATTTTATTGCGAATTATTTTTTATATTTTTCTAAATTATGGACGACGGGACAAAGAAATCGGCGTAGCGACCTATCTATTATAGCAGAGACTGTACAAGTAAGATTCATAAATTCAAATCTTCTGATTTACGTAATTTCATGCTGGATTCACTCGCACGACGCAACCCCCTTCCGACTTCACCCCCAAATTCTTCGGGTCTCGTTCGTTTTGCCCTCTCTCTCCACGCACAGATAGTCTCCAGGGAGTATTTATGGTCGGGTCGGCGATTTCGCGTCTGAGATTCGAAGCCGCGGCCCTCGCGGGAGGCGAAAAGGCGAGAAGCGAAGAGAACTCACCCCAATTCCGCGTGCCGCTTCTCGCTTGCCGCTTGCCGCTTGCCGCTTGCCGCGTGCCGCGTGCCGCACGACGCGTGACACGACGCGGCGTGCTAACTTGAGTCTACTAAAAAGTTATACTTTCTCACTTCGCATTTCGCGTCGACCCGGATGGCATGGCTGCGATGAGGAAGGAAAACGTGTTTCCAGTTCCCACAGAAAACTTTTCAATATGGACCGCCGTTCATGAATCTTCTTCGCGCACAATTGAGTTAGCTTGTTTTTCCCCATCCGTCTGATAAAAAAAATTTATTCTATAAAAAAAAATTAACGTAAAACGCATATTTTTCTAGCCAGTCTGAATTCATATATCCTCAAAGATTACCAGCGGACTCGAGTCGTTGCTTTTCACTCTCTAGTGCGATTTTTCCAACCATTTCCAAGCTTTTATTCTCCAGTTACATGTTCCACCACGTAGTAAGCATCTCTATAATAGCCATATTAGTATAGGCCGTATAAAAACGTATGTTTTACTAAAGAATACAGGGCATTTACACCCGGCGGTCGTATAATTCTCAAAAGCAGAGCCGAACAAGCAAACAGGTACTGTACGTTTTTTTTATCGATGAGATTCAGCTCGAATCCAATAGCTGCAATGCATTCACACCTCGCTACCTCTAGCATACTAATCTGGTCACGGGAAACCGTGCCCAATGTCCGAAACAATTGATTATGACCATAGAGCCATGCTACTAACGAGGAAATTGAATATATTGCATTAATTGCACGTATGCATTATCGATGATTCATCAATATACGTACAATATATACTACACATACAGTAGCGAGTGTAATTGCAAATAGAGCCAGTAGATTTTCGAGCGAATTCAGCGAGAATTTAATGAAGAGATTGATTCTTGGGTTATATCTGGAACGCGAGTGGTGTGGTCAGTCAAAGCAGAATAACTACTGAATTATTATTTAAACCTCTCTAATCGTAGGGACGCAAATGAGGATCCTTCAGTTTGACCTCAAATGTGAAATCCCGACCTTCATGTCCGAGATTTTCAAACCTTATTGGAATTGCTTGTTAAAAATTTCGACGTGCATAATTAATTCGATTTCAGCAAATTTGCGACTAAATGATAAAATGTGACGCAGACGGTGGAGAGAGCAAGGGCAAATTCCCAGACTAGCTACCAAAAGCGTTAAATACTCTGCATGCGAGGAACAAAGTGGAATAAAACGGAAGTGATTATTAATGGTTAAACTTCCAAGTTTTCACTAATTACTCTTGTTGTTGTCAGATGGATGTGATATCTGTTTGCATTTCTACATGAATTAAATTATTTCGTGAAGTGTCTCGCGCGCCTCCGAAACTCGACACGCCGCAGACTTGATGGAAGTGTCAGTTGCCATCGTTACGTCTGCTAATAAATAATAATCAACCACACGTATGGCAGAAGACTATGCTAGAGTCAGCCAAGTTATAGACTACTGTTTTTAGGTTTAACAAGGCATTCGAATGTAATAATTATTCGTTGAATGAGCATAAAAGGAGATGTGAAGATGAGTTCAATAAAGGAGAAAGGTAGACGGATTGTGAATGGAAAATGATGATGAAATGAAAGCTAAACTTTTGG
Source organism: Lednia tumana (assembly GCA_003287335.1). Classification (NCBI taxonomy): domain Eukaryota; kingdom Metazoa; phylum Arthropoda; class Insecta; order Plecoptera; family Nemouridae; genus Lednia; species Lednia tumana. The sequence goes on from QKMV01000283.1 coordinate 7,220, forward strand.
AAACAGGTAGGATGAAAATTTGTAATAGAACACTTTGAATAGAAAGTTATATTTAGTACCGACTACATTATTTTAAGTTTAGATGACACCATGTGATCAGTTCATCATTTACTTTTTGAAATGATTTTGCGACTCCAATTAGATGTGTTACAAATTGGTTTCCGATTTTAATCTGGTATTACGGTACGAAACTAAAATAGCTTCATCACTAGCACAATATGGTTGCAATCGGAAGCTAAAATAGAACTAATTGTTAATTCGTAAATGTATTTGGACGCTGTCACTGATACTCGTATGACCCATATGCTCCTAATCCTCTTACGATAGTACTGGGATATTTATTATTTATATCGCCCAATTAGTATTTTATCAAAAGTATAGAAGCTGTAATCATTTTACAGTAATTTTATTTGGAATAATTGTTATTTTACAGGCTGGCGACCAAATTGCTTTTGAGCGGGAACAATTTCTGTACCGACTCATTATTTTCTTCCAAGCCAAAAAGTTCGCTGACAAAATGACTACCAAAAGTTAAATGTGCAGGCATTTCGGTATCGTTTAAAATTCTCATGTGATAGGGGCGGGTTCGTCTTTGCTTGCAGCCAAAATTTCCTCGTTCAACGATCATGGTGAAAGGACGCTAGTCCCTCAGAATCTGCAGTTCAATTATCATTTGCATTCTTGAATCGTGCTGCCCGTTTTGTCATCCGATGGATGAAAACATCAACTACAATGAACTTCTGATGATATTTCTGTTTATTTGTATTTCTGTATTCCAATTTCGTCGAAGGTTTTCAGACCAAATTGGCTGCATCGTGCATGACAAAAAGGTTTGTTTGGATCGCAATAAAACAGAAGCTTAGGTTTAATTGCAATTTATTTCACGTCCTACCTTTCGCATCGTAAGAGCTTGTAATCAGATTGTGAAGATGATATGATCCCTAAGCTGCAATTCTGATCCGTGCTTGGAAATATTCTGCATCATCCTTATTGTGAATTTGCAATTTAAATTAAGCTTTAACGGGTACATCCTTCTCGTTTTTGCAACGATAGCTGTACAAGTAATACTATAGTGAACATTTCAGCAAATAGTAACGCCACTGAAATAGCGTGCATCTGCAGCCAAATCAGAACTCGACCTCAAAAAGACTCAAAGTTATACATTTATTTATCGTTAGCAGGACAAATATCAATTTGATATAATTTTAGGCTAAGGTTCACAGACAATTTATCTCGGTTTCGCCCTTTTAGAACATCTTCTGCACACGGCTGTCTTGTAAAGAATATTCCTTTTACCCAAGCTTATATCATTTTCCAAGAAAGCGAATATGAATTTTCATTCGTATCACGATTTATTGCTAGGGACGCGAGTCAGTGGTACGCAGCCCCCCCCCCCCCCCTCCACCCCTCCCAGCCACACTTTTTACATTGTCTCGGAACAAATCGAGCGAGAGAAATACGCTTTAACAACATAAATTCTTTACGAGTTTATTTTCATCCGCGGTATTTGCAAATTATAGCGGCCAGTTGATCCCCTTGATGTCGGTTCCCATCTTTCCTAGCTGCAAAGCTTAACTTAAGAAAGATATAGGTGATATTTATTGTCTCCTTTAGCCTTTATCTACCCAGACAGGTAGAGTAGGTGACCAATGTTTATTGCTTCAAAAGCTTAGAGCAAAAGAAAGATACTCGGAGATTTTCATAATAAACCTTTCGCGCATCAGCGGAATAAGTGGATTGTACAAAGGAGTATGGGAGTAGGGAATCACGCAAAAATGAACACAACTCTAAGCGTCATCCAAAAGTCTGTGACCGACACCTCTCATACGGATTTCATGTCGACGTCGTCTAACTCTCATGATGTCGAGGAAATATGGCTTGCATCCACCAAGATCAAGCCAAAATGAATTTTTCATGCAGCTGCCATTTAAATTCGAGCTATACGCTCGGAATACTATTGTAATTAGTTTCCAATAACGTAATCCCAGATTTGCGAAGTTATGTGTGCAATATCCATCCCTTTAAAGCTGTGCCGCTGGGTCGAGACGTCCTCTCATGCATCCCGAATGTGGTATATCGTGGACTAGCTGCCGTACCTTCATACAATATGAATAGCCCAAGGGACGACACTATGGCAGAGCCAAGTCTGGTTGGGATGTATTTTTGTTTACTGAGAATTGACAACGTGCTAGCAAGAGTATTATGGCGTAAAACTTTAATGATTCTAACTTTGACATTTTCATTGTTTTTATTGCAAAAAATAATTTTATTTGCTTTGTGTGCTGTGCTGTACAGTTTGTGTATTTTATCCGTGTTTTTGCATAAATTTTCTCACGAAACTTTTAATTGCAGTTCTGGGTTTGATATGATTAAAAGTAGGTAACCGAGTAGACAGACTCAATTATAGATATACCTACTAGATCCATTCTAGTTTCTGTAATGCATTTCATAATTTGTTTTCTAGCTTCTGCTAGAGGTACCTCATTTTATTTTGACTGCTTTAATGTAAGCTACGAAACTCGTCAAGTGAACCGTGGGAATATAGAAACAGGTAGAACTTTGATTCATGAGATGAAACCCTAATTCATATAGAAATAACCCCATTCCATATTCTGTTCTTGGCGCTCTCCAAATTAGTTGATTGATATCTGCTGTGCAAGAATACAAAAAAAAATATATTGCACATGTGTCTAGGATGAAAAAGTGTCAACGCTTTAGTTCCCCGTCCACGAATAGGGTTAAAAACAACCAATGCGATCTTCGGATTCAATTGACAGAAACTTGAGAGGAGATTTATTTACTTTCCATCGACATGTTTGCGCCGACGACTTAATCTCAGTGGAAGAGATTTGTACGGCATGTTTGAATCCTTAAAGCTTCCGAAACGTCTGATACATCGGATCCAATCAGCACGACATAATCTTACTTTTCAGTCACACGAATACTGATTTGATTTGAAGCACTGGGCTGGGAATGAAACCTGCGAGCCATAAGTGTGCACATCTCCATTTATTGCTAAAAGCACAATTCGATTGAATGGAAAAATATATTATGTAAATTCTTGGTGGTGCCGAAGTTATTGTAACTCGAAGTCTCTACTCCACGCGGATCGCTAGCATTGCCTAACCGAACCGTAAAATTAAATGTGTAATCTATGAAGAGACCCTACTCTTAGCTACACACGATTTTTCTTAGGGTAAATCTGGTTCAATAAGTTTTCTAAAAGGAAGTAAAGTTTCGAATAAAATTTGAAACTATGATGTCGTGGAGGTGCCAAGTTCGTATGTAGCACCTCCACCTTTATCATAGCAACGCTCCTACCTAATGTCAAAGTTTGCGTTTCAAAAATTACCTTTCAAATCCAGAACAATGAAAGCTAAACTAAAAGCAAACAGATGTACACGCCATCTCTATTGCTATTTTTTAATCAAACCTGAAATACTCGGGAAGCTATTTTTGATTTTATTCCATTTGAAATTGTTCACATTTTTACATACATTGCTGACACATTGACGTAACAGAATAAAATTCAATTCTACTTTACTGTTCGAAAAATGAATTTTTTGTCGAGCATAATTTTATTTCGCGCTGAACGTGAATGCAGCGACACGACTTGGCATAAAATTGTGTCCATCAGTTCCATCGACAACTCCTGGTCCTTAGCAGCATTCAACGAGACGAATTTTCAAGAATGTTGTGCCACGTTCTGCTTTTAGGAGCCATTTGCACACAGCGCCCATTCACCGTGGTTTGCTCAAATTTACCAACATCATCATCATACCCAAAGACATAAGCGCAACGGTCCCTTTCATGCCAGTTGCGCCTAAGCAATATGATCAAAATTTCGAACAAACAAACACACTTTGCATGTAACGAAATACAGATAAAGTATGATTATGGTAAACGCAAACAATTTCGCCCACCCTGGCGCGATAAAGTTTGGTTATAAGCCCACATCTGTAACGGATAATGTACCATTTGCTGAAGCCGCACAAAGCAATAGCTATACTTCTACAGAAACGCACACGGCAGCACTGTACTGTATCATCAATTATGATCTCAGCACTGGTATTCCGCTTGCCGTCACACTCACACCTCCAGTGTTAGGACGCTAATGAGCACACCTACCACACGGGGGAGGGAGTCGACGAACAAGAGGATCAGAAACAAATTACTGATATCAGAGAAATAAAGTTTGGACATGACATGCTTCACACTATATGCACGTCCTACGGGTGAAGTGATAGCGGCCTGCTATTGTTGAATAAATTATCAGTGCCATCATTATGCTTGTCTATCAACCAGCAACGTTGCGTCATAAAAAGCTCCATGGGAAATTGAAAAGAAGTACTTGTTAAAAAGCGAGTTCTTTTTTGGTGCGATTTGTACGTGGAGTTTTAGGTCATACTCATAGAATGCGCGAGATAAATTACTGACAGTATCTTTCAACTTTTTCTGGGTCTATGATTTATCCGTTTTGGATATAGCTAGACAAAGGATAAATTACTGTACGGATGCTATGTTAATGAACAGATTTCAAAAGTATGATACGATTTGTATTATGAATGTAACGAGTATTTTGATTTGATTTATAATTTGGGAAAAACTCTCGCGAGCTCATGTATGATGCTCAACGCTGATAACAGCTTCTCTTTCCATTGTCCAGCGAATATCAGACACGGAATTTGTTGTTGTCGATATTTGTTTTCTGTGTGTATGTGTATGTGTTACTGTTAGTTGTGTCCGTGAGTTGACGCGGATTTTGTCGTCAAACTAGAATGTTTGTTAGTACTTTATAATATCATGACACATGAGCCCATCACAGACCTTTGACAACACACATGTGGAATGGAATGGCTTGCCACAGCGAGCAATGATCAATCAAAAAGGCTTACATTCTAATTAAAACCGCGATGCGTGTTCAAATGAAAGGATTACAATCAAACACTAAAATTATATACGAACGCCGTATATTATGTACCAAAACACGTACGATGTTCATTTCACGGAATGTCTTTTTTGTTCTGGATAATGCTGCATGATGCTTTGAATTTCTGTGGTCAACCATGTTTGATATCTGCCACTGTCCCTGTACAAAGACCGAATATGATGATGTATCATGTTACGTTACACATATAAATTAACCTTGTATGACGTACAAGTTTTAGATCACGAGACAATTCACATACATCTCTCACTCAAAGTTTTACATTTCCATAAAACTGGGTACAGCTCTCTGAATGTTCACTATAGTACATTTAGACGTGGTATTTTGTACAAGCACGATTAGGCTTCGAGAAAGAGAGGAAAATCCATTCGGTAACAAAAGGCCGAAGAGAAACAAGTGCTGGATAGAGCCAAATAAACGAGCAGCGCACAATTTGCCGCCGAGTCATGATCCTTGTAATTGGATCCCGGGTTCGATACCGGTCGCATTAATCAGCCGGTCAAGCTGGACAATGGATTCATGATTAGTGGATGCAATTTACTTTTGTTGTCAAATCCAGCTGTAAAACGCGACGAATTGCTGCAGCATACCTGATTGTCATACACACCTAACCACACCCATACATCGAAACACGTTGGATTACGTAGTGTGCTGATGAGATGACGTTATTTTGAAATGCATGCTTGCTATCTAGGTCATTGCATCTACCGACAATTGTACATTGTAATGCATCATTTACCGAATTCGTGTATATACGATGCATCTCCTCGAATGCATCTCGTGATTTGTAAGGCATCTTGCTACATCTCCTTGCGTTCACAATCGAACAAACAAAAAGGACATTTTTTGTTTCTCGTATGTAGTCACAATCGGCACGTACAACACTAAAGAAAATCTCATTCCAGTTATCACCCCTTAACGTGACACGCAACGCAACTAGAGTACGTTCAAGTGCGTTTAAGTGCGTGAAGTCGCATGTGTATTGTGTTTGTTATTCGCTGATACAGCGTAAGCGGTTAAATCCGTTGGCTAATTTGGTAAAGGATTAATTTTGTGATTGTTAAGGGAGGGTGGATATTTATAATAGGATTTGAGCTAGATAAGCTCGCAGATGTGGTTATAAGTTGGTTCTGTAGATACATAATTATTCATTTGGCCGTATGGACCAAAGCACACGTATATGCAAGATATGCTACGTATATACCAACCAGACCCATAGATTTAACGGTTGATAATATGTATACTATTAACATTTTATGCGTGCTGTATTCCTTTAATTGAGGTAATTAATTAAGAAGCAGACTGCGCTTCTCTTCAATTGTGAATTGTGGCGATATTCCAAAGGCATTTAGGAATTCGTTTGCATGTCATTAACAGCTCGTTGTCGGTTAGTGACAATTCAATCTCGCTCACAAGCTAATTGAGAGGCAATCATTTATCAAAGACAATTTCGCTCTTTTACTTTCGAATAACTTTAATCGTTACAGTTTGTTGTTATCTTTCGCTGATATCTTTCGATTTTGAATATTATTTGGGATCTTCTACATCTATAACAAGATAATTTTATTTTCCTTTGGGAAGGGTGCGGGTAGGAGGAAGTTTCTTCTGTAAGAGTGATTGATTATATTGGAAATTTCAAGCCCATCATACTATTCCATTGTCGAGGTGGCTATGAGATGAAAATGGTGGGGAGGGGGGGGGGGAGCTGTATAGGGTTAAAGGGATGATAGAATGGGTGACGGGGGAGAAACCGGAACTTCATCTGAGCGGAAGGAAGGAAGTTGCGAATATTTCACATGAAAGATATAATATATTTTATTCTTCTTACATTTTTATTTTCCAATTCTTTTGAGGTGGAAAAAGTCGTGTTTCTTTGTGTGTCGCGTCGTCTAGATGATGTGTAGTGACGTAAGAAAGCCACTTTTCCCTCCAGGATCGTGTGTTCTCTGCTCTCGACAACATACACCAAATAGTGGTCATGCGTCGAGTCTACGTTGCTAAATATCATCTTTAAGGCTTAAGTTCGCTTAATCTCTATTGCAAATACCTTTTCAACAAGGAGCCTGTATTGCTGTAGCGACCATGCCAAGGGTTTACCATACTCGACGAGGAAATTTCCCACACAAGAGAAACATTTCTATCGGCGTATTCATCGTTGGCATGTTCGCTACAGATTATGCCCCAGATTACAATATTGGGTCGAATAAGCTATAGTTGAAACTTTTTGAAAAGGCTACTTATTATTATAGTTAGCAACAGATTACAGGCGAAGCGAGCTTACAAAGAAACCAACCACATCACGCAAGCGTTCAAAGCTATTCGAGCTCCATTCATTTATATAACACGCTCCAAGTAAAAACTCTCATCAATGACAGCGATTGCTAAAGTATAAAGTATAAACTACCTCCACGAATCGATTCAATTCAAAGTGAACAACTTTAGTAATTCCGTAATTCTCTCGCCTAACCCGCGACTTGTATACATCTATAGAATTAACAAACTTTCCCCATTTCTACACCTCGTGCCTACGCCTATGGCTGCTAGTACTAGTCCCGGCTCCCGACCGGCCTCGACGACCCCGATTGTTTGTATTTGTTCCAAAATCCCACCCTCTGACAAGTTTTTAGTTACTATTTCTCCTTTTCGCTGCGCTGCTACCCATGGTGAACGGCGCGAGAAGGGAGTTGCCACACGTAATTAGCCCTCCGAAGTTTGCAATCCTCTCCTCCCTCTCGCGCGCTCTCCCATCTCTTCTCCCCGCACATGGACTTGATTTGAGCGGATTTCCAACGCGTTGCGGTCTACTTCGTACTACGCGTGAATGCGAGGCCGTCTGAATGGCATTGGCGTCGCGGCGCGGCGCGTCGTGGCGCGGTGGTCGCCGTCGACATTGGTGTATTGGGCAAAGTGATTGTACAGTATTGTATACCGCAGTGGAGGCGCGCGTGTTGCGGCGACAGTTCCACTCAACACGAGGAGACGACTGTAGCTGACGTTCCTATAGACTATAGCGAGAATAACGTCACAGCTCCGCGCGTTACTCTTATTCTCTCCCTCTGCTGTGACGTGCTCTATAACACACCCGCAGCTCGCTGTGGGTATGAACATGGGGAGATGCATTGACTGACGGCGGTGGGAATGAAATAAGAAAACGGTTTATCTGTATCATTGCTTGATTTACCTAGCCAGACGTGAGGGAAAGGGGGTGGGTATGGCTGACAACCCTTCCGTCGTTGCTTTGACACCTCCATGGTGCCAAGCTTTTTGAATGGCACAAATATATGTAAAGATAAGGTCAAAATATAAGTCCGTGGTCAAAGTATATGCCCACAGGACAGAACCTATCATGCTCTTTCTTAGGGAAACGAATGAGCCCGTTGCGCATTCGCTGTGCTTTTTAGGTAGAAGGAGCGCTTGGTGGGTTCCAATGAAATATTTTACCGAAAACAGTTCTTTTGGAGCACTTCGGATCACGCTGGATTTCCCACACAGTGTCAGCATAAACAGAATTTAATGCACTTTACAGGGATGATTTTTTAAAACTGTTGAAAAGACTATTTTTAGTCGACAGCTGCTGGTGAATTGTAAGTTGGCGCACATTTCATTGGTGTTCGCCCCCCATTAACTAAAAAAATATATTCCACAGTTTTTTAAAAGCATCATCGTAAAGTGCACAACATTCTGTTTTGACTGACACTTTGTGGAAACCATAGTGTGATCCCAAGTGCTCTAAACATTATTTTCCGGTTAAATATTGCATTGGAATGTACTGAGCCAAGACTCGTGCCCACATTACCATGTCTGAAGATACCTGAAGATACTCTGCATATAATGCCTGAATAGTAGGTATGGTCTTTGCTTTAGTTAGAGGTGCACGGAATTTTGACACGTTTTAATCCTCGCACTTGTAAGTGTCCATGGTAACATCCCGAACATGTTATCTATCAGAATAGATGGGTCTAACTGTTGTCAAAATATCTCTTAGGCCCTCATATGCCATATTGCCACATACAGATAGATGAGTTGGGGAGGCAATTTGGTATTTGGCAACACAGCTCTGTGCTCGAGTCAGCAACCAAGTCATTACGGGTATAAAACCCGAGTCCTATCAACTAATCATTGATTTCAAAAGATAAACCTTGTCACCTCTAATTCCGTTCACGCCTACCTAAAGCAAAGACTATACCTCAAAATGTCTTCCATAGTTTTCCAATATAAAGAGAATTTTCCTCCGCGTTGGACCTGGCTGTGGGTACTCGTCGAATTCAAGGATTAGGAATGCATTGACGCGTGTAGGCTGGGTGAAAGAAGGAAACAGTCGATCTGCATCATAGCTTGATTTATCTCGTGCCAAAGCTACGCCGCAATCAAGCCGGTGTCGAGCGTATAATCCGACACTTTGTAACGTCGCGATAGAAAATGGAATTGCTTGGCGCGCGACGGGCGGCGGGCGGCGGGCGGGTAGCGAGCGGGAAACCTTGTAAGCTTGTGCATTGAATCACTCGAAGGCCCTAATACTTTTCATTCCGATGTCTGCACGGGACTGACCGGAAAGAATGGTCCACCGATCTTTGGAAATTTTTCACAAAGTGAACGGCAAATTGGAGCGGCGATTGATATGTACCTACAGGTTTTTATTTCTTTCAAAATTCACTGCGTGGTTGATGTCCGTTGCATCGTTGTATACTTCTGGAAACGGAAAACGGTCGCTAGGAGGAAGAGGGGGAGAGAGGAAGAGAAGGAAAGAGGGAGAGAGGGATAGAGGGGGAGAGGGAGAGAGGGAGAGAGGTAGAGAGGGAGAGAGGGAGAGAGGGAGAGAGGGAGGGAGAGAGAGAGAGAACCGGTTACAAGAGGCTTTAGTGGAGCAAAAGTGATCTGCTATCTCTTTTATCAGCTATTTTATGATTCCAGGAGTGTGCCTTAATGAATTGCTTATAAGAAAAGTTTCCCAGAAATTAGACCTTCGATTGTAATTTGATTTGATTGTACTGATATAATTGAATGAATTTCTTCAGAACACTTCCAGCCCACATAAGCATGATTTTGCAATAAAGCACGAATGGAGCTTTCCAGTTTCCAAGTATTGCTGCTTCCTACGCTGGAATACATGAGAAGCTGAACGTACTCGAAGTTATCTCTGATTGCCGCTACCTCCATCCACGGTCTGTGATAACCCGTGCGTTATATTACGTGCATGTATGTGTGTGTAAGCTCAAGCTGACTTTACAACTATGTTGGTTATTACCTTCATAAGATATTATTATGATGCGAGGAGCTAGTCATTTGAAATATTTAACTCGTTCCTGGGGTATATAGCACGTATAAACAATTTCGATGAATTATTGATACTCGGGCAGCCAAAGAGTAGGCACCACATGAAACCGATGATTATTTTGCGGTAGATCCAGCACTTTCTTGCACAATGCAGTACAATAATTAAACGACAATTATCGATGGACATCAGCTGCGTCAATTCCTTCTATGTTAACTTTGTAGATTGCATTCTTAATAAAGACGATAAAGAACGCAATGAATCACCCGTGATGAATGTAAAAAATGGCATAACCTACTTTCACGAAATTTCACCGTTAATAAAATCTTGAAAAATATGATCTTAGTCACTTCCCTCGGCTATAAATTTGTGATTCTGTTTACCTTTCCAACTATTAAATAATTCGCGAAAAAAATACTCCGTATCGCTTGTAATAAAGTCAACAAGCTAAGTAAACCACTCGCACGTCGACTGACTATGTTAAGTTTGCGCGATATTCTTGGCTCCTTTGGTCGCCCCACGGGAGGGGGCCGTTCTTTCACTTCATTAACCGCCCTCGAATCCCCGGTGACCTCTTAGGCCTCCATCCCGACCATCAGGGAATCCCTATTCTTGTTCCTGTTCCATCCCGTTCGCGTTGCACAGCCTTCCTCGTGTTCTGTCTTCTTCTTTACAAAACAATCGAATCAAGATGGCGCGTGCCTCGAATTCTGCCCGAGGAAATTTTCATCATCACTCATTCGCCCTCGCCCGAGCGACAAAATGGTTGTTGTTGAACCGCACAACACACCAATTTCTAGATGAAACCCCGTGTGCGATAAGTCGTGGCAAATGCCTTCTGACAACAAGATGAAATAACTGTCCCTCTTAATTTCAATTCACCAAAATATCAGCGATGAATTCGCGCGTAATACACGCTTCGAACGATTCGTTTTTTCTTAGCAATTGATTCGGTTCGTAACAAACGGTCTCTGAATGGCCAATCATAGGCATGAGGTTTTTAAAATTTACCGAAAAATTCGCTACGGAGCTAAGGAATGAACCTACGAGAAATGAACGTGGAAACTTTGCCCTCATTAAATTGTATCATGCTTTCGTTGGTTAGTCGTACATTTTTCCCGGAAATGGTAAATTTGTGTTTCTATTAACAAGAGTCGTGTCGAAATCAAGATCCTATTTACGATATATTTGAAAAGTTTCTTGTAAAGTTGCAAATGAGTTTCTTTCTTTGCTGAAGTCATTCGCGACTTGACAGAAATTGCAGTTGTAACTTTTAAGTTCTATTACTATCACGACGCTTGAGTTATTCAAGAGAAACTGTTAACTGCTAGTTGCTAGTACAAATGACTCCTTAAAACATTCTCAAAAATAGGCATTTTTACTGGCTTGAGAAATGTAGGAAAACATTCAATGTATGTCTGAATTTGTGAAACAAGTAAGCTCAGCGTTATTCCCCTGAAGGCAACCCTCAGAGCAGATTGTTTTAAAGCCATCGAAGCTATAAAAGAGTTCTTCATCGCGATTGCCACGAATCATTGGCTTTCGAATTAAAATGTTCGCCGCTAGACGATAAAGCCAGTGAGCCGGGGTGCCAACCACTTCCAGACTGGCTGGTGCAGTCACGAGCTGAAAATTGGCCGCTCAATGTACGACGTACACACATGATAAAGATAATGTGGAATTCTTCAAAAATTTGTATTAAATAAACGCCAACTTTGCGTCCTAGGCAGAAAAATTATGATGCACACAAGCCCGAGATTGGCCGTTTCCCGAAGTCCACCACTGCAAAAAGCATCATCTTTATATTCTCCAAGGCTTAGAGTTGTGTGCTTTTGTCATATTATTAAAACGTAGATTCGAATATTACCTATATCTTTGTATACATTTACTCCTCAAACTTTTCAGCTGCCAAGGGGCTTGACTCTGGTTGTAGACGGAAGACTCAACAATCTGAGGTCACAACTTCTTAAACTGATGCCGCAAAGAAAACTTCATCTTCGAAAGTTCATGCGCCAATAACGATCTAACTATAGAATAATATTTTAATGAAATTTCAACAAGCAAATGGTAGTTCTTTTTTGCTCGCCGTTTTACACCGCGGGGATAACATCATCAATATGTATATTGAGTTGACTTTTGGCCTAATAATGATGTGTTTTAATTGGGTCTTAGTAGGAAGTTGGCGGAGGCGGAGGCGTCGTGACGCTCGCATCTCCATAACGACGTCCTGAATGCGAATCGCAAGCCGACGCTGTTCTGCGAGGATTACGGCTCACGACGACCAATTTTATACCTCTAATTTCCGATTCCCAGTGAGTGAGGCAATAACAAGGCGATTAAAAGGTCGGAAGGGTGGCTTGTGTAAATGTCTGAGGTTCTTATAATTGCTCACATACGTACGTGACTAGAATATAATTATCTTTTGTCTTGAACAGCTTCATAGCTTTAATTTAATACGGGAAGTGATATTCGAAAGTTTAGTTAAGAATCAATTGTATTCATTCTCGATTCTTAACTTAATTAGATATTTGACTCATTAATTTTGAATAAAATCGTTTCTGAACGATTACTTGATTTCATTATGGGAAAGATATTGGTTCCAAAAACAAAAAATCTTCTTCCAGAAACGCTCGATAGCTCTGTACTAGCTTATCGCCGACTTGTGCAGTCTGCATAGACTTTCGTTCATCCCGCGGGGAACAACCAGACAAGCATTTTCATTTCGCTTGACGCACGATGTTACATGTACCTAATTTCGAGCCACCAGTAGTAAAAAGCACTCGACGGAATCTATTAATTTTAGAGTGACACTGGCTTAACTAGATTTAATTACAACAAAAACTTTAATCAAAGCATACATTTTCTAGTCATATTCTGCACAGCTGCCATGACGATCCTGTGTAGTTATTCCCACATAGATCGAGCTTATATTGAAGAAGGGCTCGATGTGCCATCGTTCGTTCACGTTCGCCCGTTCTTTCTCCAGCGCCTTCTTGATGGCATGAGGAGGGTAAATGTGATCAGCCTTTAGAGCTCACTGCCAACTTTCATCATCCTGGATCGCTTTTTCCACGGGGCCTCGGCAAGATTACGCAGCTCCCTTCTTGTCTTTGTTTTAGACGATTGCATTTCTCTATAGATTTTTTTCTCGGGTAGGAGCAAGAAATGAACGACTTAGTCGAGCACTGGAAACATCCCTTCGATAGAGGTGTGAATCACAAAAAAGGAACCGAAAGAAAATATCAAACGGTATTAAAAAAATCAAAAGACAATCCATTTGTTTGCAAGCTTATCAAGTGACTTCCCTGAAAATTTGACTACCGATTTCTCGCTTTTATGGGCGGCTTTTCATTTGATTTTCATTCTCGTTCTTTAACGCATGCGATTTGGCAACGCCGAGGGAATGTTATTCCCCAACCACTAGCGACCCCTATAGGTGAACCTGCGAACTAATGAAGACACGTATATATAAAACTGTTATGTGGGATTTAAACGGATGCAAAATTAAGTCCGTAGCATTAAAATATTAACCTCTTCTGCGAGCCACTTTGCTCCGAACATGGTCGTATAAGGGGTATCGTATCGTACTACATGATTGTATAATACTCACTGCAGGCAACGTTGGTACAGCGACGCCTGCCCGCCTGCCCGCCTGCCCGCCTGCACGTGTTATTGTTTTAGAGGAATGAGCACAGAATAATAAATGAAATGAAATTCTCGCTTCTGTCCAAGATATAATAATATCATATATCACGAGTTCATGATCTAGCAAGCGTAGTTGTCTTTGTGTAAATTTACCTACAGTGCACAATATTATGTTGCAATTAGCACGAGAAAGAACGTGCAATTAATTACACTCTGGAATGTGATATATTAGAGTAAGTTAGATCCTCCCTTTCAAATTAGCTAGGGAGATCGGGCCGGCGTCGTCCTTAAATCTAATATATAATACATTTTATAAAATGTAAACAACGAAACAGTAGGTAATTGGATTCTTACACTTTTGTTCAGAGGTTACGAGAGAGATAGGGATTTTTTTTTTCTTAATGGAGTAGCCACTTTATGCTTATCGATACAGAACTTGTAATACCTGAGTAGAAAACAGCTTTTAAATGAATTAGGCAAGTTAATGAAGTGGTAAAACACAGCTGTTTTAATCGAGCTGTGATGTAATAATGAGGTCTTAACGTGACAGAACACATAACCGAGATTTTATTCTCCATCTAGCTATTTTTTAATTAAGCCCTGCCTATTTTCCAGCCAACGCTTTCCGTGAACCTTTCGTTGCTTCTTGATGTTCACATTCCGCGAACGATTCAAACTAATTTTCCACTACGTCGCGAAAAAATCTGGTTTCATTGTAATAAATGAGCCAAGGAAAGAAAAATTACAACTTTTATTCATAGGTTTCTGATATAAATCAATGTCGTGGGCATAATCAATTACAAGTGTTGGAAAATTCTCGATTCAAGTAGTAAGCTTGAACCCGGCGCCTCCACTGAACCCTATGAATACCAGATTGATTTATTTCCATGTGATCGCATTGCAAGCTCTAAACCGTATTAAGCGTTAGAAAGTGTAATAAAATGGAAACTTTCATATATACAACTGATAACTAAAGAAAATTCCAACATGTTTCCAAGAATCTATGGACTCGAGTTGAAAAGTGGACCCCATGTTATTGTTATATACACTATTTTATACTCGCGCGCCCGGTTATAAGAAAACGTAATGAACGGAAGTTCCTTCCATCCAGTAGAAAAATCGTGAGATGAATTTAGTAGTTTAGGGCTCGGTTTTTCTCCCGAAGGACTTTTCTGTATGCTTTGTCAGAGATGAGGGTGCGAAGGGGAATTGGGGAGTAGTACTTTTGGGATACGTTCTCTATTTAGTACAAGTACAATCAGCTAGAAGTTCGCTCTGCACAAGAACTTAAAAGTTCAACATTTTTTGCAAGGAAGCATTCTAAATACTATTTATTCCCAACGAGAAGCTCTCAACGATTGCTTACTTCCAACAATTAATTAAGAATAATACATTCTCGACACTTGATGGAGGCAGTCAAGATGATATTGTAACGACTCTTTCGGCTGTTACTTGGACAGAAATGCCCCTTTGATTCAATGTGAAAATGTTCATAATAATGCACTGAATGACGCTAAAGAAAAACTATGTCATATCACGTTACATTTAGTAAGCAATGGATTACGTCTCAAAAAAAAATTTCAGCGGAAAAATTAAAAATTGAGGGCATATTTCAAAAGGACAAGTTTCAGCCCTAGTGGGTTAGGCTTAGACCAGAGGCGAAAAAGATCAAGTGTTGTGTATGTAAATATTGTCTCTTTGGCATTCGTCAAGTCAAAATTGAACAATAGTCGCAGTGTTTTTATAATATTCTGATGACGGACGTATAGTAACAAGAAACGAAGACGCTCAGAAGAGTTCTTTGCTATCTTCGACGTTACATATCATTGCTTTATAAGGCATCTTCAGTTCCCTCGAATAGCCTTTCTTTTCGAGCTCCATCGCTAATGGAATAATTACCATAAGTAAACACATTGCAAACGCTACGAATTGAATTCTTCAATTCAAGAAACGTGTGCCAAGGGGAAACTTGCTTCGTTTTATTTTCTACATGCACGCTTTTCAACGCGAGAGTTCAGAAGTACGGCATTCAAATGTCTCAAAATACGCTTGCAAATGCCGTTTACGAAACGTCAATCATGTTCAACGTCAACTTGATCGAGCGTAATCTCGGTTATTATATCTGAACCATAAAATGGAGACTGCCAAGTGTAATATTTAAAGATGTATTGTTCATGTTTTCCTGCGTGGAAGTGGCTGCACCATTTCCTGTTCGCTCTCAGCACGGAAGGAATGAAGGAAGCTATGAAGGCGCCGGTGTGCGGGTGGCTAGAATTTTAAACGAGCTTGAATCAGGCGTTAGTGAAATGTAATTGAATGAAATTCAAATCCTTACCCTATTCTTAAGCAGCTGCAGTCATTTTGTTGATATCTTCACGATTTCAAGGGCCCTTTGATGTACTTGGAAATGATTTTTTTCACAATTTTGCCTAGTGCAACAGAGTTATACCTATATCGGCATTGACACAAATAGATACAAAACAATAGCATTAGATAGGAATGATGTGTTGTCTGTTAGGTATTATTTTATTCACAGTTGGGCTTGTCTTAAAAGATGGATAAGCCCTGGGACTTTTATCTTTTACTGGAAGCCAGTGGGAAGGAAAATAAATCGATTGTTAATCAAGGGGTTTTTTGTGTGTGTACGGTTTCTGTTTTTTTTTTCGGCAACCAGAGAAACGAATTCGCTTTGAGCTTGAAGTTATTGTTAGGCGAACGATGAAACCGGAACTTGGTAATTTCCGGAAGATAGTAACTGAAGCGATCATCTTCTTGCTGCCATGAGAATTGATAAAACTCCAAGACGATCTTCGTTGGTCCATTCTATTCACAACTTAGAATGGATCTCAAATTGTCCAAGCAGATTTTTTATGATTTCCTATTCTGGATGCTTTTCGATAAAATACCTTAATTTGATTATAAGAAACGAATGTTCGCATTACTAATATCCAGTCGCAAACGTAGATTTTTCGCTCAAACTTGATATTATTTTCATCGTCATTTCACAACTTTATGGTCCGGAAAACGAAGTTTCTTGTCAGCTATGAGACTTGGAACCGAACCATTTTCCCGGATTTCGTTTCCTTGCGATCCAGTTTTCCTGCACGTCAAAAACGAATCAAACTGGGTCGGGATATTAATTCCTTCGAGCCAATCAACAAGTAAAGTTGTTAATCATCGCATTGTGAGAGTTACAGGTTTCCTTGCGAGCCAGATGACGTGAGACGTTTGCGACCAACGGACAATGGAACAGCCGGTGCAGTGGGGCCGAGAGTGGCTCGTAAAAACTTGCGAGTGTCGCTAATAGATTAGATTCTGCTCGTTCACAAGTCAAAATGGCAGACTTTTGTTTTTGCCTCGCACCCCGTCTAAATATCGACTATTAACGCCAGGTCATAATGGAACGGTAAAAGCACTCCTGCCAGCAATGAAGGAAAAATAAGATTTCGCCAGAGTGCTCCAGTTTGCCCAGAGAGCTCGTACATTTCTTGATGTGTTTTCAAGATAATCCCTTCGCAACGTTGGAAATAAGATACCATTTCAACGCTTTTATTTTTGGTTGAGATATATCTACGGCATACCTACAGTTTACTTTTCCGTCGAGTTTTATATTCTCATGCAAATAAACGCGTCTTTCATTCAATCTCGGATTCACTCTCACAATTAACGTATTATTAACATCGTTAAATTTTACGGCCGAAAAGTTTCCCCATCAGCATTAGATCGTGTGTTTATTCGTTTGTATTCTTATATCTCCATGAGTCTGATTTTAAGTTAGAATTAATGGCTGTTGTGTGAATATATACAGTTTCATCCCTTAAGTGTGGTTTTTCTCTTGCGAACTTTTTCTCCCCAGCCGCGTCTTGTTTGGGTCCTCCCTAACCTTGTACCATTAGTCCTGCACCGTGATCCCCTCTGGAGCTGGGCCAAAACGGGTCCCAGTTGTCTCGGCGAAGCTCCTTCGATAAGCTGTGTTCCATTGGGCGTCACGATTTACGAGGTCCGCTTCTCTCCGCTCATCCATGTGGGTGATTTTATTGGACACTCTGAGGACTTAATTTTAAGTATTCTCTAGAACAAAATGCAACTTTGCAAAGCTGAAGCTTAAAGTAAGATGCTTCTACTGTTTCTAACTACTTTTATTTGTTATCAAGGCTTGTAGTAATTTATTTAAATATCTTTTAATGAAAATCAGTATAAGGCTGATTCAAGTTACGCTCTCGTAGTGTTCGAAGTGTTGAAAGTTTCAATGTGAAAGTTTCAATTTGAAATTAAATTTTCAGGGGTATCTTTGAAATTTTCAACGAAACGTGAAAGATTGGTATTTTGTGGCTTCCAGCCTTCCTAGTAAGTTT
>QKMV01000284.1:0-25429 GCA_003287335.1 Lednia tumana
GCCATGTTAGCAAAAGGTCCGGGGTTCAAGTCCTCGAGTAAGCAGGTATTTTTGAAGTGATTTTAATATTCTTAAAAGTAAGATAATTGTTTGAATGTTAAAGTTGAATTAATTAACATTTCATGCTGCATGTTCAAGATACACTCAAGGAATCATAAATTGGCCGATAAAAGAGATTGCAGATCACATTTGTTATGTTTTCTTGAGTTTACATGAATGATAATGATGCTGATGAATGATCATTGAATGATTCATCAAAATAGGAAGCTACTGCAATATAAGCTCCAATTGGTTACAGTGTGCTGTCCATGGAGAGCAATATATCATGTTCTCCACATCTCAGAAGAGTATGCTGTGCGTGAATTGCTTTCGTGATACTCCGGCAGAGGCTAGACTTCACTGTGTTGACATTGACACTGCTTACACACAAGACTCGAAGAAACTTGATCGGGCTGTTGGAGTGAGTTTGGTTTACACCATAGTTAACACCATACTTGAGAAAGTTTGTTCTGAAAAAAATTGCTTACCTATAAAGTTCTTTGGCTTGTTATATAAAAAATTCAAAAAGTTTTTTTTTTAGTTTTTTGTAAAAGAAATCTTTTTTTTTGAACAGCAGAGCTTTTGTGTAAATGATTTGCTTTATTAGAAAGCCCACTATTTTTAAGTTAATTATGATGAAACACGGTCTTGGTGCTCAAATCTAAGATTTAACATTAAGTCCTACTGATACTACGTTACACCCACAAAATAGGCTCTAGCCATACCTTTCTGTGTTGACTGCACTAGCGCCCCTGGTGGAAAAGTATGCTCTCCTAGTAA
The DNA here is from genome assembly GCA_003287335.1 of Lednia tumana. Taxonomy (NCBI): domain Eukaryota; kingdom Metazoa; phylum Arthropoda; class Insecta; order Plecoptera; family Nemouridae; genus Lednia; species Lednia tumana. The sequence goes on from QKMV01000284.1 coordinate 820, forward strand.
ATAAAGTAGAGTCCTAGCTAAAGTTGCTCAAATCTAAGCCAATAAGTTCTTTCTTTTTATTTTATTTTATCAATATCCACGAGATTCACCCCATTGCGGGTTTTATTCATTCCATGACAAATTACGCAAAAATGAAGAAAAATCTGTTCTCTGAGCCTGGATCCACGAAGGGGGATTACAACAATCCTGGCTCGTAAGTGTGATAAGTGTCACCATCACAATGGCCTGTTAAATGAACTGCACACTGTAATCCCATAGATAAGTGTCCTGAAGCCCAGATTGCATTCTCTATACATTCTACAGACGGAGAATTGTTTCTGAATCACGAATCTACCTTTATATTTCTTGTATGTAATTTTTTGGGTCAGTAATGACGCTTTAAAAAATCAAAATTGGTCAGATTTTTAACTACTGAAAACGCAAAGATACGTCATTTGCATACACACGCCTACCTGATACCCAATCGCGCCAATAGAAATCTCAGCTTGATACTGGCTCCCTGTCTACAGCCAATTGCAACAATTACACGGCGTCACTCACTTAGCTACAGACGAAAGTAACGTGATTTTGTGCCACCAAATAATGAGTACCTGAAAGTTTAAAGAAAAGGACTAAAGTGCTGAATGGCTAATTAATTCTTGGCAGAAGAGAATAAAGAAATACAATTTGTAGAGAAGACTTTTCTATTGGGTGTCAGTCTTGTGAAAAAAATTAACTCCCAAGGTTCCCGATAAGTGAAAATCCTACTTTTTAGAACCAGGCTATGGTGAAGTTTTTAAAAAAATTGAGGAAAAAGGAACTCATAACAAAAGTTTTTCAAAATGAGAAAAATGTATTTGTATATTTGATGTTTCATGTTAAAAAAATAATGTGTTTGCTTGGCCTTCTTCATTCATATTCATTTTTTGTGTCCTATCATGCGTAACTTAACGCTCTTATTAATTTTTTAATATTTTTCAGTCCGTACGTGAACTTCAAGGGTCCGTTCGAGATGGCTTGCTTCTTTTCAAGTCACTGCTAGATGAGCTGAGAAGGAATATGGATCTAGAGAAACTTACAATTAACAACTTTTGTCAAGGAATGCAAGAAGCTATTGCTAAAACTCATTCTAGCATGATAATGGAAGTTCAACGGTATGCTAAACACAAATTATGACCTCACGTTTATGTTAGTCAGAATTGTAAGTAGATTGTGTTTGGTTTTAGTCGTTTCGGTTTTTGATTAATTCTATTTTCAGGCAATTTGAGACAAAGGAGCGGCAATTTCGCAGTCAAGTTATGAGTCTTGGAACTGTGTTGCCACTTTTACAACTTCACTTAAACCTGTGTTCATCGTTCTTGTCTTCGGCCGACAAATATCAATTTCTTGACATGGTATATCCAATGATGGACAGGCTGGCAGCTGTGTCTCAATTAAGCCACCCAATACGGTAGGCTCATAATTTTATGAAGTTAATTTTCATTTCTTATAAGGTACTCACTTGAACATTCGATTTCTATTGTGCACAAAACACGGTATTACTCAAAAATGGCAGTGAGGAGTGAGGATAAAGCCTGAAACCTTGGACCTCCAGATGTGGCCTCTTGTGCTTCCATCTGAGCTACCTTCATCAGAGCACTAGGGGCCAAATATGGAGATCCAGAGTTTGAATTCTCATCCTAACTGCCATTTTTTAAGTCGATATATTTTCCACCTTTAACTCTTAGCATAGTGAAATAACTGGCTATCCCCATTCTATTTATATACCTACATTTTAACATGGAAATTTTTTTAGTGGAGCGTTTGTATGTTCAGCACTTATATCAGTTATTTTTCCATTATTTTTTGTAGGCCGGTTCAATCGAGCCAAATACGCACAAACTACCGCAACGAGTTTTCTCATGCTCTCGAGCCATGGGTTGGCGGGCCTTCAGTTGCTCAACAGCCTCCGCCACTAGCGTCTAGCACAGGCGACGCTCTGAGCTCACACGGCGCACACCATCAACCGTCTCGGCGACAGCAGTCTCAGCTTAGAGCTAAAGCCCTTGAAGGGGAGGGACCCTTCTCGAATCACTGTCGTAGTTTTGACACCCAACTTAAAGTAAGTAGCATTTATGCTGTGGTATTTTTAAAGATTGTACTAAAAATATTGTGGGCTTGATTTAATGGGTGTAAACCAACAATAGTTCAATTGGATGTCTTTTTGTTCAGGAACTTGGCCAGCAGTTGTTCGCCGTTAAAGAGCGTTTGAGCGAGCTTCATAGAGACGTTCGACGTGCCCATACTCCTCCTTTGAGCACTCGCCACGAATTCATCACGAGGGAATGTGGACAGCTAGAGGAGCAGCTGGAATGTCATCAGATTGAGTTAGAACGGCTGAAGAACATTTTTGATACTCTATGGGAGGAACAGCTCTGCCGAATTCATGTCGAACAAGAGATATTCCAATCTCAGGTGAGTAACAGAACAAATTTATGGTTTCGCTGCTAGTTTTCGTAGCCCTGGCTTAGCAAGGTTTCTCTGATGTTAATTAGATAAATGAGATTAAGAAAAACTTGGAATGACAGCTCCATTCAAACACACAGAATAATCCCTTGGGCCTTTTTAGGATTACTGGCACAATTGCTCACAATCAGGACAAAATTGTTTAGCCACTAGAACCAGCAATATACCAAATATTACCAATGCCTTATTGTATGGTATTGAAAAAAATTGTTGATATTCATAGTCCAAGAATGCAAAACATCATGAACTCAATAATCCATTTTCAATTTTTTACTTCAAAATTTAGGGACCAGCTTATATTCAAGGTTGGCTTTTATTCTGGACAATACGGTACTAAACCAATGTCATCGCCACTTGGTTTCAATTCTAACCCATTCAGGCTATTATCATCTCGAATTTGGCAAAGCTGGGTAGCTCAGAAGGAAGAGCACCTGAGGACCAATCTGGAGGTCGAGCACTTTATTGAGTTGATGCTAGTATTTCCAATTGTCTTAGCAACTTAAATAATTTCTTTTTGTCATGTTTTATTGTACCGTTTCTTTTCAGATGAACGACATTCTGACTTTGCGATCGGAGGTGAAACACTTGAGCGTGGTAGCTCATCAGCTGGAGCCGTACGTCAAGTCTTTGACCGGCGGTGGGGGCGGTGGGGGGCGCGATTCGAACCCTCGTGACCAAGCGCATGGTCAGTCGCAAGCTGAGACCCGGGAGCCAACGCCATCGAGTGATGTTATCGGCCAACATCAACTGCAGACTTTGCTCGACCATCTCGCATTTCTTCAACTGGATTCCCAGCATGCAACGTTAGTTTCACCAGCAGTTAACACAAAGCTAACCTCAGCTTGGACTCAGATTTTTTTTTTCTCGAATGCCCTCCTACTGGGGGTCCGCTTAGTTGCCTATTATACGAGTCAAGCTAAGCCTAAAATTGCAAACTTACAACACACTGGTTTTTCTGATTCGTACAATAATTCATTTTTGTTAAATTAAACTGAATTATCTAGAAATATTTTGAGTGCTTCTCAGATTTTTGACATGCAAATTAATTGTCTTCCAACTATATTTTTGGTGGGAATTTTAATTCATGACAATTAAAACCGAATAATCAACATTAAATTGTTGGTATTTCTTAAGCTTCCAGAGCCGTGGTATTGTAATTTTTCTTTCTCGGTGATTGCCCCGTTATTAAAATTGACACAACATTTCGGCAACGATAGCGTTGCCATCTTCAGTTGTTCTGGTTGTTTTTGTTGTTGCTGTTGTTGACCATTGCTTGTAGCATTCCTCTGTCACCAGTGTCTGGAGATACCATGTCAGCTGGTTTTCCAGGTGGGTTTGATGGTTTCATGGCGATTTTTTCGGTGACAGGTTTCCAGGCAAGAGGGAGGCGGATGCTATCATCTCTTTTATTCATGTTGAACGGTCGTCGTTCTATTTCAACCACCTCGCGGATGTTGCGGGTAGTGTAGTGCTCGACGACTGCTACTGAAGTCATCCCGTCGAAGTTGAGCACGTGGCCTGTTTCATCGGTATGTTGGTAAAGTGACGAGGTGCTCTGCTTGTTGGCGACTGATCGGCGATGCTCTTTGAGCCGTGTCGACATGTGGCGGCCAGTCTGTCCGATATAGGTACTACTGCATACGCCGCACGGTACCTCGTATACGCCATGCTCTTCTAATTCAATCTTGTCCTTGCTGCTACGCAAGAGGTCTCGGATTTTTTGGTGAGCGCGGAAGATGGTCTTTATGTTACCTCCGGCTAGGAGTTTCTTGATCCGATCCGTTGTCCCCTTGACGTAGGGAAGGAAGGAAAATGCGAGAGGTTTCTCGTCATTGGTGGTCTCGTCCTCGTTCTTCTTGTTCGGAATGTTCCAAGCTTTTCTAAAATCTCGATGTTTGTATCCGTTCCGGATAATCGCCGTGAAACCATCAAACCCACCTGGAAAACCAGCTGACACGGCATCTCCAGACACTGGTGACAGACGAATGCTACAAACAATGGTCAACAACAGCAACAACAAAAACAACCAGAACAACTGAAGATGGCAACGCTATCGTTGCCGAAATGTTGTGTCAATTTTAATAACGGGGCAATCACTGAGAAAGAAAAATTATTAAATTGTTGTTTCTGGGCTGGTCATTTCTATTATTGAAATGTAATAGCAACCTTTTTGCTTTAGCTGAGGTAATATTAATTAATTTTCTGTAGGCATTAACAGTTGTCAACTCTTTTGCAAGGGTTTAACAAAGTTTGCAAACCTGCTTCTAGCCCTCGGGCATACTCAAGCCTAGGTTAAGCTTTGTTTGTTAGTGTTCTTATTTGAGGTATCTTTCTCCTGTTTCTTCCAACTAGTTTTCGGCCAGTGGCAAAGCCCAAAAGTTAGCTGGAATAGCTTGGAGTAAGATATCTCAAGTAATGCTACGTTTTAGAGCCGTGTAAAGCACAAGCTTCGGCGAGAGCTTCGCTAGCTACAGCCCATCAAAAGGTCGATCGAGGTCAGGTTATAAAGCTCAGGGAAGGGTTGCAAGTTGTCACAATGACTTGAAATATATCTAACCATTTTCACTTCGCCGAAGCCATTGCTTAGCGTTGCTCTATACGAAGCATGAGAGTGACAAAGGAACAAGACTATTTGTTTCATAATAAAACATGTACTAGCTGAGTTATTGGCATATAATGTTGGAATGTATGCAATTCCAGGTACAGAATGGAAGGAGGGCAAAAAGGAGAGTGTAGGATGCATCCAAGTCAGCTTACATCTCCATCATCAGATAACGTAGTCTACATGAAAGGTGCGTTGTTGTTACGAATAAGCTAGTCGTTTTACTCGGTTTAATCGCTAAGGTCAATTTTTTTAAACCTGGATGATTCAAATTTAACCATCAATTTCTTCTAATAACTGCTACACAAATTGGCTACACACTGATGATAGCTAGTTAAGGAACTTTGAAGTAAAAAGCTGCTTAGATTTAATAGACGTTAGATATACCTAGATATTAGATAGATTAGATGTAGATATGTATATTTTATAGATATTTTTAGATTTTAATCTTAAATTTATTCAGTGGAGAGCAAAGAAGCGCCAGTGCGAGATACTGGTAGCAGAGGACGATCTCCTCATTCGATGAGCAACATCATTGATGGTGTGTATGCAGCAGCTGCTGCCAGAAGTGGGCAACAACAGGATGCCAAGAAAGGAGTTCTAAGTCACCTTATCGAGAAGGTATTGAAATGTTTTCAACTTATTTCCATCATATTTCATGTTCCAGTTAAGTGGACACTGTACAGGAGCAAGCTGGGAGATCTTCTCTTTTTGTCCTGCTAGCATTCTTGCAGTCCTCGGAAACCAAATTACCTGATTTAAAAGCATTACATTTTTTAAGAATATTCATAGTAGATGCATGCTTAGTTACCAGTAATCTTGATTTTTTCAAGGTTCGCACCAAGGAAGATCGTAAAAAGTCTCCAGTTCGAGAAGAGGTCAGGAGTGCAAGAAGTGCCAAGGGAGAAGCAGCTAGTAGTGGGCATCGCTCTAAGACTCCTCCCGGTACTTCTCTGCAAGTAGCCGATGATACGAAACAGTTGACTTCCTCTATGAAAGGCTCCTCAGCAGCAAGAGCAGGTATTGCTTGTTAAATATCACTCAAAGCTATTCGTGCTACTATTTTCTCAACTATTGTTGTCTTGGTCTTCTCTAATCTTTAACTCGCTAACTTTCAGGCAAGGTCGATGGTGCTCGATATGGTGCATCTGGATCTGCTCGGGAAAGCGGTTCGAAAGTGGCTTCGTTGTATCACTCTATCAGCGGCAAAGTGTTATGCTCACGCGACAACGCCTCGGAGGATTCGGGTCCTCCACACCTGCCACCGCCACCTCCCCCGGCCAGCATGAGCCAGCGGGGACAAGTCGGATGCGTAGACGTCAGGGAGAGACTGGAAACTCATCTCAAGGACAAATTAGCCATTGCCAAACATAGGAAGAGGCAGAATTCGATGGGTGACCAAGTGGAAGTCACTAGTCCTGGAGAAGGTGAGATTCAAACAAATATGTTTTGTGAATGTCATAACAATTTGTTTGTGTGTCTGCTGCATGGCTCAACTACATCAGCAATAAGGCTAAAGGAAACGTTAAAACAACTTTACTTTCAGGAGGCACACGTCAAGCAGTGAGAGCACTGATTCACCGGGAGCAAGGAAACACAGCAGCCAGTACACCGACATCCCCGCAAAGACGACGCGCTCACAGCGATCTCATCCGAATGTATCCAGCATCTGATACGGAGGATAGTGTATTTTACTCGGAAGAAGCAGGCCACCATCATTCTCAGCGAGGATATTCTAATGATAAAAGTAAACGCATAGTGAATGTTTTATTGTTTTAGCATGCTAATAGGCTTAATGATATAATGTGTACATTTTGGATCTTATTAGGTATGTCTGCTAAAGCAAGAAAGCAAAGTTCTTGCGAAAGTTTGACCTTGAGTACGGTTTCGGTCAACAGTCGTCGAAGTTCGGTTGACCTTGGACTCGGAGACCGAAAGACATTTGTTGTTGTCATAGGCACAAAGAATGCAAAGGCTCGGCTCATGCAGAAGCAGAGATCGTGGGAGACGTTTCCTCCAAAAAGGCGTGACGAAAGTTATCGCGATTCGGATTCTTTTCGTGGTGGGTTTGACATGAGAGGAACTTCTGAACCAGGGGAGAGCATGGGCCTCCGTATGGATGGACTCAAGAAGGCTGATAGTTTTGAAGGACATGAAGAGGCAGTTCGAACACTGGTTGCAGCTGTTCAAGAGACTCGAAGCCAAATACAACATCAACAAAGAAAGCAAAGTCAATCAAAACCGGCTGGAAATTAAAACAAGTGAGTGTTGATATTTTCTTCCAATTTGTATACATTAAAATAGACATGGCTATTGTTGGGTATTATCAGAGTTTTACAATATAAGGGTCTGAAATAGTATGTGATATCAAAAGGTTTTTTCCCTTTTAGTCATACAACAAGACAACACCATGTTCTGACAATGAATCGTTGGAAATGTCCATCGTAGAAGAAGCCGAGGCCTATTCCAATGACTAATGATGAGGTATGTGCGAGTGAACATTCTTGCAGTTTGTTGCTCAATTTTTAAAGTAACGAGAATTACACAGTAGTAGTTGACTATCTAACTGAATTACATGCAAAATAATCCATAGATTGAGCTACTCAAAATTGTTTAAAATTCACTGCCATGTTGATCAAATGTTTTAAACTAATACTTATAAAGGTATTAATATACACAAACAATATCTTGAAAATTATTATGTAGCCCTGAATGAACCCGAAATAGAGCCAGTCCTAATTAATAACATTAATTTGAAGCCCAGTTCTTGTGATTTGAATATTGAAATTTGTATAATATTTAATACAGTAGATGACATAAAATAATAATGCAATGGCTGAATACTCATACATAATGAATACCTATGTAATAGTTTAGGGAAAATTTGTAGATGATGTTACTGATTAGTACTGTAATATCTGTAGACCGAAGTACATAGTAGTATGCTTAAAATAATATAGCTTGAAGTGTTCTAACAATTAACAAAAGTAAATCATAGTACCTCCGATCATGCTCCGATATAGTATCTGCATCAGCATTTAAAAACTATCCTACCATGTTTTTGGGCTTGTTTTCAAATGACTTGTAAGAGGGAGTTACTGAATTCTAATTTCCTCTCAATTTACCAATGAAACCATTAAGGTGTGCAAAGGAAGCCTAATGTCTATCCTATTGTACATGATTCATACATTTTTCATTTCCTAAGGAGTGAAAATTATTTAATGTCCACTTTGGAGTTGTTCCCTTCCCTTGATATTCTATCTTTCCTGACAGGCATGAGGAAGGCATGACAGGAGTCGACGTTATGTATGTAATGAAACAATTCATGTCTGTATGTAAGGTGTTCCACTCAGATTATTCACTGCCATACATGTGGCCTTAAATGATATTTATGAAATAGATGCAACTTCCTTGACCCATGTAATTGTTTGCTCAAAAATATATTAAAATGTGTACAATGTAGGCCTGATATGTTTACTTTAACGTAAAAATAATGTGGTTGAGGTAAAAAATTATTACATTAATGCTAGGCAGAAACTTTGGCAAGGTAACATCATAATACCTACCTATATTGATAATTAATCAAAACAAAACAGTAGAACTTCAAATTTGAAAATTTAATCAGAATGTAACATTCAGTGAGTGCATTGTTTATTGTACGTACCTATGCGGTGGTTCTTCCGCTGATTCCAACTGATCGTCAGCTTCCTGGACTATTAACAAAGTATGCATAGGTGCCGTACTCTCTCTCCGTCAATTTTCCATTGCCATTCACTTGAGTTGCATACAGATGTTTATTGTTACATTTTGTCATTGTCTGTATAATTTAGGTACCAAAAAAAGTTGCACAAAAAGAAGGCAGCCGTCAGACCCCTACGAACGTATCGGGGGCGGACTTGAACTTGCCAGTACGGTCCCATTGTGCAATATAATTGTAGTTTGCAAAGACACTGCAATATTATATTTAACAGATAATTGATGATCTTATCTTAATTACTATAGGCCTAGCTTCTTGGTGATACTACAATGCCACATAAAATATCAACATATACCTTAATATAATACAGTTGTGAACTTATAGCCAAATATCGCCTTCCAATGATTGGTTTATTGTTTTTGTTTGGCTGCCTAAAGATACTTACCTGCACCCAAAATATGTTACACCTCAGCCACTTAAATTATGATACGCAGTTATTTTTAATTCTTTTCTGGACCAGTCGACTAATAAAAAATTATGTGTAGTAGGGCTTGAATTCATACATATTATATTAGATACCTACTCTGCACAAATGATTATTTCAATGTTGTTAATGTAATGCAATTAATTACTGTGGTGTTTGTTAAATTACATTACTGAAAGCGAGCCGGAAACATTTTTTGGGAACTATTGTTTGTTGTGAAGGTTGTCAAATTGATGGGCGGACAGGGGTGGGGATACAAATTATTCCAGAGATCTATATGGGAGAAAAAGATTGGCAGTTTGAAGAATTGCAAAAATTTAAGTATAACGTTAAACTGAAATTGTTGTTTACCAAATAGAAAAGCATTAAAGGAATATATACAAAGAACAACTCTGTCATCATTAATACATTTCCAGCAGCATGTGAAGATGAAGGAAAAGTTATGACAAAACAAAAAAGATTGCCTTGAGGTTTTTGTAGGTATTTCATCAGTCATGTGCCTAGTACTAACACCTCTACTCATTATTTTCTGAGAATCACACATTTTTTTATGGGGATTCAATGAAGAATACATGTTTTAAATATTTTTTGAAATATAAACGAAATGGTTGAAATTAGTAATGAAATGATATGGGAAGATAAGAACATTATAACTTCTAAGTGAGCGAGTTTATTTTCGAATATTTGTGATTAGTATTGATGTAATTGCGATGCAAGGAGGCTACAATGATTGTCGGTCAATATTATGACGTCACGAACAGTGCGCAGGTGTGGAGGTGTCCCATAGATTTTCTCAGTGAACGTTCAAAATCTCGCAAGGTGCTACAAAATCCTTGTTTTCGCAATTCGTACTCTTTACCACTAGAATGCGGTAAAAAATTCTTCTGCGCAAGCTTGAATCACCCGAACGCTCACGGAAATGTGCCGGAGATCATCGAAGTGTGTTTAAATTTCTGCCATCTTGTGATAACAGGGAAGTACTTCTAGCGAAGTGCTGTGGTGCATCTTGGGGGTGTCAATATCTTCCATTAACAGCAGAGTAATTTTTCCTGCATCCGGGGATATCTCTTAGTGAAGAAGCCCGATTACTTCGTCTAATATTGAATGCCGCATGCAACGCTCTGTTATTGACATTTACGGATCGTTCGTGGGCAGTTCGTGAATATCAAACGTGCTTAAAGACCATCATCAAATGATTTTGAAGTTATATTTTACTGCAGCATTCCTCGGATTTGCTGCGTCCACTGCAAGTGTCACGACAGAGCCGAAGACAGATGGAGGTAATCTCAGCTTAACTATTGTGAATCTGTAAAGTGATATGAGAGGCTCGATCGCTTCTAGCTTCTCATTCCCATGCCTAGCTGAAATACGACGATAGGTCTATCGTATATCTATCGTATGTGAATTCAATCGTTCACGTCTAACAAGGTGTCTAAGTGAATGGCCTTCCATTTTCGTATATAGGTTGTCCATGTTAAGTTCCTCCCATGCCTGCTCTTTAAAAAGAGATCGTCTGGAGATGAGGGGTTTACATAGCTCGTAAGAATGCAATGAAAACATGAAGTATTTGACCTAATGCCAACGCTTGGCAGCAATCTTTACTTCAGCATACACAGACAGGTAGTTGCTCCTACAACTAGGGTCCAGTGTCTGTGGGGAAAGAGGCATGCTGAAGGACACCGACTGTAAATAGGATGGTTAAAACACGCTGCAGTTACTTCAGTGGCTATTTTGCATACATCGAGCTCCTACCTAATTCTCCGGAGTCTGCTCTCAGTCTGACGTTAACATAGCAATCCTAATTGACCTACATACCATATTAGCCTGGAATGAAGTTAATTCTGAGATTTTACGTTTACAAATCGAGCCACTTTGGATTTTTGGAACAGGCCTCCTGAAATTTTGATAACATTCTAGACCTGGTTCCTTCAATCCAGTATTTAAATGCATGAATGCTATGTAATACATGGCATACACACATGGAGAGTCTGTGGCCTGTGATAACTTTCCAGTGGTCTAGCTCCAAGCTGACACAACAATCAAAGTGACAGCTGAGAGTCCGACAGCAAACGACATTTGACCGAAGTTCATTTACGTTTCCCTAGAGTCCATGAAAGTTATTTACCAAAGGACAAGAGCCAGTTTTGCAATGTCCAGATAAAGCTCTGTATAGCCCTTCTCCAGATCAGAGTACCTAGTATAAGTTAAATGCAAAAATCTTCTTGTTACTTATCATTATATTGTGAAATGTGTGGTTGTGACATGTGTAGTCTTTCAGTACAGGACACATATGAATCATACTCTCTGGACATTGTAACACCTGTCTAAGAAGAACATTTTACCAAACCTTCCAGTTATAGGTGCCCTTGAAATTCTCTGCAATGCTGGCAACAGGTTTCATTTATGAAAGCATAGTCAAGCAAATGAAATTGCCAGCTAATTTATTTAGTAAATACTTATGTCATCATTGGTAATTTTCCTCTCCTTTTCTGCCTGCCTTACTAGGTGCTCATTATTGTTTGAGATTAGTCTCAGGTTGAGTTTTGCCAATGAATCCAAGTTTGCCTGAGTTTTTATTTTTGTCTGTCCTTGGTGTAATGGCGAACAAGACACCTACCTAGAAGATTATCAACTAACTAAAGTGTTATGTTTCTATTTGTTATACAGTTCCCCGATTGGACTTGGTGAGCCTAGACTCTGGCTACCATGGCTTGGTCAAGGAAAACGAAACTTTGGTTGAAGTTACGCCCAAAATTCGAGCTGTTGGGGCAGACATCTGTAGCTTCAGAATTGTCAATAAACATCACGGTGAAGTGCCATTCCAGGTAAGACACAGTTATATGTGGGTAGTATTGTACCTATTTAAACTAAACTTCAATTAATGTATCCTTGAACAGGTAGGTAACATTCTACTCACTGCTTCCAATTTTTTTTTTGACACTGCAGCGATAGAACGTAGTACTCATTTTATAACCATTATTCAATAGGGAGGTAGGTAGCTCCTTACACAGTCATTTACATAAATATACCTACCTACTCATTAGTCACTCATTACCTTATGTACTACGTCTAGGACCTAGGTGGCATACACATAGCTACATTATAAGTGCATACCAGAAATAGGTGATAAATGAGGTTCACCCTAATTTTCTATATTGTTATTTATTGTACACGTGCAATAAAAAAAACATAATCAATGGAGGTTCCTCTCCGCCGTGGGCAAAGAGCGCTTTTTCACGACAAATGTAGAGTAATCTACTAGGCTAGCACGTAGGTTATCAATCTTTTAAGATTGTTTTCAACTTGTAGGTAGTTAACTTGGGTGTAAACTGTTGTAAACCCCATTTACTTACCTATTTCTGTGCATAAACCCTATGAAAATACAATATGCCAATAAAGTTGGGCAGTTTGCTTAAAAATATTTTGCTGACATTCTATTGATAACCCCAACATCAAAGCCTCAACATGGCACTACTAAAGTGTAGAAGCTTCAATAAGGGACTCGAAACATTTGAAATTTCGGTTTTTGTTCTGACCTTTTTGTTTTCTGGTTTTGGTTTCGGTTTCTTTCTTTCTTAAAAATATTGGCTTTGAAACGTGTTTAACCCAGCTAATTCCAGTTAACCTTGCATTTTGAAAATTTTACAATGTTGAAAATTTCTTTCATGAAATGGGGTGCAAAGCAAGAAAAGTTAGTGGCTTTTTCATTGTTAACTTTGCTCAAGGATTAAACCTTTAAATGAACATGTCTCTCAAACCAAATTCCAATAATAAAACAAAAGAAAATCTTCAACATTTAGAGATTTCCACTTTTAAAAATTGAAGTGTTAGGATCTAAAACACTTAAGATGCTTTTAGGTTATCAAAGAACCAAAATTAGCCGAAAAAAACTGCCAAATACCAAACGATCTGTTCCTGGTTTTGTTCTTTGAACACAGAAAAATAATGGTTTTGGTTTACGGTTTCAGTTTTGAAAAACTTTTTTTTAGTTTTCGGTTTCGGTTTCAGTACCTGGTTTCAATTGGAGGTCTGGACAACACAGTGGATAAAAAACCACTGCATTTTTTACGAAAGTAAACAAAATTAGCACTAGGAATAGAAGTTTTCCTGAATCGAAAAGTAAAACATGGTGCAAAAATGTGGTTATAAACTGGCATTACTCAACTTGAGATTTTTACTTCAAGTATGTAGATTCTCTCAAAAATTGACCGCAAATCAAAATTTTCTTGAGGGCAAGCCCCGAAATCCCTCATTTATTCCCGGTCGTCGTATGTAGTCTTTGAACTGCACTTTAGGGTTTACCCACCTTTGTGTTAGGTACAAATTAACCACTGCATATACCTGATCAACATTAATCTCAGGGACTAGGTTTTCATTAGCCTGTTCAAAATTTAACTGACTATTTAAAAACCATTGCTTCAGATTGGCTAATTTGTTCTGATAATGCCAAGTTAATACACTGTAAATTCAATTCATGATCAGCTATGTATATCTAAACACCAGTCTCAAATTGTAGCTGCGTCAATAATTATCCCCAAAAAACTGGGTTCAAAAAAGCATGCATACCATTTTCGGTACCAAGCGGAGACAGATAAATAATAGTGTTCATTTTATCTCTAGATAGGTATCTCTAACTATGCCTTTCCAAACACTCGGTTGGAGAATAAAGAAAGTTGAATGAAAAGAGTTGTGTGTTAATGACTAACTACTAACTTGCATTTTTTGCCTGTAGATTGTACTGAGGAAAGCTGGTGAGGCTGAACTTCATGCCCGCAAAGCTCTAAATTGTGAGAAACGAAAGAATTACAAATTCGACATTGCAGCTGTCAGCTGCAGCGGCAAAGTTTCTGACAAGTAAGCCAAGCCTCCTTGCATTGTTTAACATCGGTGTATTTAATTAAATCAAGATCTTTCTCACCACCAGTAGGTTGTTGGCAATCATGGCAATCCTAAGCACTCGAGTAGGTATACAATTGTCTATTTTCTGTTTTAGTGCCACCGTTCACATCACTGTTGTTGACATCAATGAATACGCACCAATGTTCCTCGAGCCGGCCTATGTGTGCCAAGTGGATGAAGGCCGACTTTATGAAGAGATTGTACGCATCGAAGCCACTGACAGAGATTGCACACCTAAGTTTGGAGATGTGTGCAAGTATGAGATCCTCACCAGTGACCAACCATTCACTGTTGATAATGAAGGTACCTATCTAACTTAATTTTTTGAGCTTGCTTGAAAAAAATTATGTATAACTACGTATACCACGCAGTGTAAACCGCTTTACGTACACTGCTTTATATCTAAAGCGGCTTGAATGCCCCGGTAAACCATACAGCCTTCCAAGCCGCCTTGCAATTAAAATGGCCGCCGCAAGTAGATTCTAGAAAACTTTTTTTAAGGTTAAGTCAAAATATTCATCGTTTTCCATCGAGAGCGGTCATTATGCCGTTCTCACTGATGCTGCTAAACAGCATCGGAGCAATTGCTATTGTCCATTATACAAGATCAAAAGGGCAAAATAAAAAAAAACACTAGGAAGAAGTTGAAGAAGCGAGTGAATATGTTTGCAAAAAATGGCGGGATTCCTTTTCTGATTCCGTTCACTGGTTGCGCGCGCACTGCTAAGCCGCTTTATATCGTATTCCACGTTAAAATAATTCGCTTGTAATCTTCCAAGTCATTTCCCAAAGCGACTTGGATCCGAAGCGGTTTATCCGCGTATATCACACATCTGAAGCCGCTTTACATGTAAAGCGGTTTACGTAAAGCGGTTTACATTACATGGTAGAAGTAGTCTATGTTTCAGATGGTCACATCGTTTGTGCTTTATATTTGTTGTAACATTTACATGCTTTCCTGCTCTATTTCTATTTTATCATGGACTGCTTTTGCATGTAGACATGTGATGTGACCGCAGGTTTTTATATTTCTAGGTGCCATACGAAACACAGAACCATTGGATTACGAACGTTCACACAACCACATTCTGTCAGTAGTGGCGTATGACTGCGGCATGAAACCATCTGCCCCTGTAATGGTTACTATCAAAGTCAACCGCATCTGCCGATTGGGCTGGAAAGGTATGTTGCTTTTTGAAATGTTTTATTTATTTTACTGCAGAGGTGTTTAGAGCTGGCAGTTAATGGAACGTGTGTCTTCATGGGTTTGGCCCTAAAAAGGGCCTTGCCTGGAGATGTTTTGCTGACTATGGCGCCATCGTCTTTAGGCATCTTCAAATGCCGGAGATAAGGCCCTATTGAGGGCCTTAATCAACTCAAATTGGAGCAGAAACTGTAAAAATACAAGTTTCATTCAAGCTGGCATACCCAGCGTTGCCAGAGAACCATCACTAGAATGGGTGTGAATTGTACAGAAAAAAGTAGCCACTATTTTCCCACCGCAAATTCAACCTCAAATAGCGTCTTATCCTTGGAAACAACACCTTCGTAACCATGGAAAAGCACAAAAAATTTGATTTGGGCAGAAAAGAAAGGCATCTGAAAAACTACTTTTAGATGGAAAGTCAATACCGAAGTATTTTTCTGGACACCCTCACTACCCCAGCTATCTACGTGCCATTTTTCAGCTTTTCAGCTCATCTAGAAGTGTGCGGAGATTTCCGGACACACAAGCATACAGACTTTACCTTTTATATTCGTAGATTATTTATGATGAAATAGCAATTATCTTAATCCTTTATAGGAAGTCATAAGATCTTGTTTGAAATTTCCCAAGTTGACCACATGTTTTTTCTGGTAGGAATCCCAGAGCGCATCGATTACGCACCCGACACGGGCCGGGAGGAGCTTTTCCCTGATGCGGAGCTTGAACTTTGTGATGTGCCATGTATTGTTCACTCGATTGAAACCAAGCTGAGTTTGGCGACATCACACATAGGCAAGGGCTGCGATCGTGACACTTACTCCGTTCAGAGCCAGCGAAAACTTTGTGGTATGTTTTACTGTTTGTTCATACTTACAACCGAATTATTATTGCATCAACTGCTCATTGATTACTGATCAGGAATAATCACGTAATAAGCGGGTTGCATAATGTGTTTTGCCGGTTTATAGGTGCCTCTATGGAGAGCGTTGATCTGCTGCCCAGCCCTGGTGCAGGGTCAGAGTGGACCAAGAGTCTGCCGACTGATGAAGGCCGTGAATCTGATCAGATCTTCGAGTTTGATGGCACCAGTTCGGCAGTAGCAATTCCTTCTGATGTGCTTGATCATGGACTTGCGTCAACGTTCACCATCGCTACGTGGATGAAACACAAAGACCAGCCAGATCAAGAGAAGCATGTCAAAGAGCATGTGCTTTGTGCAGCTGATGACCATAGTAAGTTCTGAACTGTTAAATGTCAATTATCAGCGATTTTACTACCATAATAGGTACTTTTTACCTTTAATCTTTATTCATACAATCTTGTTTCTTTAGAAATGAATCGCCATCACTACGCTTTCTTTGTTCGAAACTGCCGCCTCATTCTTTTGCTGCGCCGTGATTTCTCTGAGGGAGACTTGAACATCTTTAGACCAGCCGAGTGGAGGTGGAAGCTACCACAGGTGAGAACGTCCTTAGAACAGAGCAGTTTTTCAAGCAAATTTTCATTTTACTGATCTATTTACGATTGCAGATCTGTGCATGGTTCACATTCATAACTTGTTCTTGTGTTGTGTTTAGGTGTGTGACAATGACTGGCATCACTATGCTGTAAATGTTAAATTCCCTGAAGTCACACTGTTTGTCGATGGTCAAGCATTCAAAGTGGAAAAGAAAAATCCTGAGGTGATTGATGATTGGCCATTACACCCGACCAAGGGTATTAATACTACGCTGACCGTCGGAGCCTGCTGGCAAGGTAAACTATTAGGAATAATAATACACATTTGGTTGCTTTTCCGACTCAACAATGAAAAGCTGATTATTTATATCGTGTTGGTTTTTTGCAGGATCAGACAACAAGATGAAACATCATTTCCGCGGATATCTGGCCGGTTTATCGGTTCTGCTGGACAAGACGGAAAAGCCTGAGGTTTTGACCTGTCTGCACAAGTGTAAGGAAAGCCTTGAAGTACCAGCAATGGAACTTTTGGAGCCAGGAATGGAGCTTCTCACCAACAGTGGTACGTAGATTTTGAAAAGCCAAGCATCCGTTGATATACTGGAGTTATATAATCTGTAAAATACTAATTCTACATACATTTAACATTCATGTGTTCATTTTTTCTTCACAGATCTGACGGAATTGAGTATCGAAGGCGACAACCAGACGAATCTGGTGATTTTGGTGCGCAAGGTCGGGTACACAAACGGCCGACAATTCCCAACGCCTGGCCGTCGAAACCTTCATCTGTCCACAACTGTCAAGTACGTACAGCCAACTCCTCCGGAGCTCCTCAGTCATAGTGATCAATTCTAGGCATGTCAAATGCCTAACCCATTTAAAGCCACATTCAAGGTACCTGCAGGTAATTTTTCCCCACTGCAGACTGTACCTTTTATTTTTTACCCATTGCCAGCTTGCGCACAGTATGTCCAGAACCTGGTCACATGGGTAGAATAGAAAGGGGGCCACATCATTTGCAAAACAATTGAGCCCTCAAAATTTTGTCCCCTCCAAAGGAAATTGAATTTCCATTGTAACATTTATACTAGCTTTAATCTTTTGACATCTTCCAATTGTTGTTACTAACCATTATCAATGCTCTCCACAGTTGTGAAGAAGGCAGCCAAGCGGTGAAAGTTCCGAGTGTCGAAAGCTACGTGATGGTTCTCCAACCACAACAGCCAAGCATCGAGATGAACGGCACTGAAAATATTGCTCGTGAATACGAAGACTTCCGTTTAGGAGTGCGTGTCTTCACCGATGTCCACATCACAGAAGGCCAAGTGAAACCAGGCCAGAAGACATGGAAGCATGGTTAGTAAATTCAGTGTTGCGGACTGAACTTTTCAAATTAATGCGTTCACTTTTCGTGATGTTTTTTAGTGAACGCGTTAGTTTTCTAAAACTGAACTTCAAATTTTTAAGTAGGGGTGAGCAAGAGGTGTTTTTTTCAATACAAATACGAATAGTAGAATTTCAAAATTTCCAAAATTTTTAAATATGAATAGTTGATGCATACAATTGGAAAAACCAGCTGAGTGATAAGAGACCACAAAAATACAAAAAATGTATTTATTTACATTTTAATTACAAAGATCTTTAATAATAAAGCCATACCAAACTAATTTGTGGTAGGTTATCAATTCAAGCTAGCAGCAAGCACATGGCAAGGAGCCAATAAAAATTTTTGCTGGTAATTGTATTGAGAAACAAATTTTGTATTGCTTTGTTTTGGTGATTCAGAGCATTTTGTAAGCCATTGGCTATCTGCAGTAGCCATTGCTCTATTGTGCCCTTTCTCCCCACTTTTAGTAAAATAATCTGGGCCAATTGGCAAAAGAAAGGAGGTCCTGGACAAGGGAACACCTGGCCTGTGTACATGTGGGCATAAATTATAGCACCATCAGGGTCTTCAATACAAATCCATTGTACAGTTAAATTCTAAACCTGACTTTCTATTGGTTCATTCTAAGCAAACCAACCAATGAGAGCCTGGTTTGCTCGCAGACCAAACGAGACATGCTGGGAAGTTTTCCAATGACAGCGACAGCTCACAAACAGAAGATATTCTATTTCCTTCTAGTTATTTCCACAGAATGAACCGCTCTCGAATCGGATTGTATTGCACAACCTGATTCTTTTCAAATCTACAAGTAACCAATGTAATTAATTTGAAGTGAACTTTCAATTGAACTCAATTCGATTTTTTGGTGAACTTAAAATTTTAAGCATTCACTTTCGAAATGACAAACGTGAACGTTTAAAAGTTCACATAGAAATCAATGTATAAACTTTTAACAAGTTCCTACCCAACTCTGAGTAAATTTCAACTGATAAGAAATAGTTTTCTTTGTTGAGGCCCAAGACACTTTTATTTTACAGAAGCTGCTTTTATCCTTTGTTGGTTGTGGACTTGTGCTGTGCTTTGGATGAGATTTTAGTCCTGACAACATGGCCTTCAAATGCCGTGAAAGTAGAGTGTGATGGGCAAGTCGAACGCTGGAGGAAGCTGGTAATTCAAGTCGAGAAAGAGTTAACGAAGGTTTTGAGAGCCATTGGTTATGTTGAAAAAATTGTGAAAAAAATGGCAAAACAAAGTCGAGAAAGATCCTATGTCCAAAAACAGCACAAAGTCGTGCTAAATCTGACTTGTAGACACTCCCGTATTTGGTTTAATGGAAAAGAAGATATTTCAAGGCCCTGATACAAGGCAAAATCACATCCAAAATGGCGCAAGCCCAGTGCAAAGCTGCCATTGTTAAATGCCAACTTGTGATGTTGATTTCTAGGTGAAGCAATGAGCATGATTGAGAAGCAGTTGGATGCGTGCACAGTAAGTGTGTACCCGCCTCTAAACCCAGATCACGAGACAGTCACGCTTCCAGAGAACATGCTCACACAGCTTGGAATTGTAGCCAAGGTCAACAAGGATGGTGTTGTGCTCTCAGGAGCAGATATGATCTACAATTACGAACAGGTAGATACCTATTTGGTCCAGCTAATGCTATGTGTAGTGCAGCGTGATTCCAAGGGTTTGGTGAAGCTTTGCGGCCTGACATAGAAATTTCAACACGGTCCGACTAAGGAAAAGTTTTTAAAAAAACTGTTAATAACTTAAGGTTAACATGCTTAAGGTTAGCGAAACGTTGGCAGTTTATTTGTTAGAAGTTTTCAGCAGTTTAACCCAGTTAATAACAGTTTTTTTTTTAACTATAGTGCTGAAATTAGTCAGGAGACATGAGTCTTAAAAAATTAATAAAGAAAAGTTTCGATGGGGGTTTGTCAAACAATCTCGCCGAATTCGGTCACACGACCTTCATGGGCTCTGCTTGGTAGTTCGGACGCAAGGCCTTCGCCAGAGTCTTCACGTTGCGCTGGACTAAACCAACCATAATTATGTTGGATGCTTGCTTCTTGCAATACTTCCAACTGATTATACCTACATTACTCACGACTTACAATACTTTTATAGATTACACGTGTTTACAATGAAATCTTATCAATGCTATAAGTTTTAGACACTTATCATCATTTCATTTTTTGTTTTGTTACAGGTTCTCCGTCAAATTCAGTACACCAACAAGAAGCCTGCATATTACTTGAACCGCGTATTCAAGCTTACATGCTCCGAATTAAACGGCCGCTTCTTGAGCAATGAATATGTGCAGACGGTACGTAATAATATTCTTTCAGATGTTGAAATGTAGATATTCCAATTCGTGCAGCTGCGATGCTAACTGCCTATGTTCGTTTCTAGTTGACAGTAATCCACCCTCGAGTGGTCATATCTAAAGCATCAGCCAAGCCCAGTCAGACAGCCTCTTTGGGTAGCGACAAATCGGCCGCAATGGAAGCCACCCAAGCACAAGCTCCTGTTCAAGCTCATGCGCACGTCGACAAACATCACGCAGATTTGAGACCACCTCAGATGATTTCGGATGTCTATCTTGCATCCAATAGTGCCCAAGATATTGTCACCGGAGGAAGTAAGATATTCACCTATCGTGGTTGAAATTAACCGGACTATACTTATGGTCTATGTAATTGTGGTTCTAATTGTATCCCTTAACTTGACAGGTAATGCAGTCACGATCATAATCGTAGTGTGCGTTGGCTTCCTGTTATTCATGATGGTCCTGGGAGTTATTCGCATCCGGGCTGCCCACCACAGGCAAACTCAGGAGGAGATAACTGACACAGAAATGGCGTGGGATGACAGCGCCCTCACCATCACAGTCAACCCCATGGAGGTAGGCGAGCTGTTTTCAAAGCGTGAACTAGTAGTATTGATTGTAGTGTGCCAAATATCTGGAATATATTATGAGAGAAAAGAGGGAGTGCAACTTACCAGAGAATAAATGGAAGCTCAATAGAACTTTTAGTTGCAGTTAAAGTTTTCGCACGAGTATCTGTGAGAAGTAATAAAATTTGAAAAGTGCAGCAACTTTTCACTAAGATGGTACAACTGAGGCATCTGCAAGAGGTGAGGAGAGCGGTGGACTTTGAATTGGTTGTTTTGGTGAGGATGGGTGCCTTTTGTTAGGATTTGGAGGATCAACATTTGATGATGTGCTGGGAGCTTCCCTCTCCTCTCACTGACAAATTCTTTTAGATTGCTTGTTGGGCGACGGAAGTTCGAAAAAACTGAAATTATAAAAGGCAAAAGAAAAGTGGTTTCTAAATATTCTGGTTTCCTTATTGCTAGCAGGTAGATGGAGGGGGACCAGGTAGCGGGGACAGCAATGGCGCCCCCAGGCGGCAACGAGACAACGACGACTCTTCTGACGACGGCTCCAGTTGTGACGATCTTGATGATTCGTCTGATGATGAAGAAGAGGAAGTAACAAAAGTGAAAGATCTGGAATGGGACAATTCCACTTTGGCCATCTAACTTTCAAAGTAAATAGTTAAGGTATGTTAATTTGGTTACTAACTTTATTTTCAAATAATGGTTTAGTGGTGCTTTGCTTACGGTCTGTTCTGGTTGCAATACATACCTGGTTTTTAAAAAAACTGTTGACAACTGGGTTAAACTGCTGAAAACTTCTAACAAACAAACGGCCAATGTTTCGCTAACCTTGCTGAAAGCTTCATCTGGGCAAGCTTGGCAGATTTTTACGTGAGCAAGAACTTATATAGAGGAAAACAAAAAACAAACCAAAAAACAAAATCCTAGCAAAGCCAACTTTAAATTTCCTCAAAGAAGTTTTGTCCCTTAAATGATGTTTGATCTGAATCCACGATGGAAACAAATCTAAATCACTACATTTCACTAAAAACTTGAGTCTACATCCTAATATAGTTCTTTTTTCACGTAATTTAGCTAATCTGTCAATTAATTTCCCTCGTCTCTCCCCATAGAGATTCGTTATTAAATTTTTAAGACTCATTTCTCCTGACTAATTTCAGCACTAGTGTAGTACATATAGTACATATAGTAGTACATATAGTAGTACTACAGCACTATTCTGTAGTGTTTAACGACGTACTGTATGGACAACTAGCCCTGTGGCGCTGGTCTATTGGCGTCGGTGAATGTTAGGGTGACAATGAGTGTGATGATAAATCTAACAGCGAAGGGGGGAAGTCCGGTGCCGGCACGTAGCCTACTCCTGTCGAAAAGCACCAAGGGGACCACCGCCTCACGTCCCTTCCAAAGACGGTACAACTCGAACAGCATGGGAGCCTGCACTAGACCGTGCTGTCGAGAGGTTGATGGCAAGGCGAGTGAAGCTGCTGTACTAGCTTCAAACCCTTCCACCTCTCTCCCGGACAGAACTGGACTTCGGTATGAATGGTCATCCTCCAAACTTTGGTCCACCGCAATGTTGCTTAGCTTCGGTGATCTCACGAGAACCGGTGAATCCAACATGCCAAACCGTTCAGTGACATAACTTGTCGTCCAAATCTATTTCATTGAAGCAACGTTTGGGAATTATTTGAGTCTAGACTTTATGAATCAATGGATTGTGGTTTTGCCTAGTACCTCTTTTTATCCTTTCTCAATATACAGATTTTTTTCAGAATATTTTGAGTACTTTAGGGGCACAAAAAGTGTCTGTTACGGAACCTCAAAACTGATAAAACGAAACCACTCTCCCTACTAGAGCATTGGGTAGTTTCCAGGACAGCCGACCGTCCACAATCCTTTTAATAGTGTGTACCGACGTTGAGTGGGCGGTAAGAATGATGACCGTGTATTTCTTCATTTCTCATCACGTTGAGCACGGAGCGAAAGAAAAACCGCGAAACGTCATAAGTTCATTACTTTGGCCAATGGTGACAGATGACAAAATGATGGTTAGAAAAAATCGCCGAGTAATATAAAACTCGATATGAAAATGTCGCCAAGGCATTCCGTATAGTTGGGATAAAATAGTAGCGCTGCTGGTCGACATGCATAAGCGACTAAGAACTTGTAAGCTGGGATCGATGGTGAATTTTCATTTCATTCTAGCACATTACACAAGCCGAAGAAAGTTTGTTAATATAAACGACAGCTACAACAACCCATGGTCAAATTGTGTCGAGGTGAAAGCAAGCCGCCCGCCGAAGGGAGTCAAAGCCTTAGGATAGGATTCGGTCTTTGCGGGGACGCGGTTATATACGTGGAAGTTCGGCGTCCGATGAAGTCGACTTTTGCTTACCGGCTTTCGAAAGTTAGGACAACACAGTTTAACCTAATTCGTTGGCGAAACATAATATGAAACAGAACACGGACAATTCAGCCTTGGCAGCCTCCGGCAATTGGACTTTGAGTAAGTCCACCACAACGAAATAATTACAACCAATGCCTTCTAACTGTAGACAAACTAACTTCAGATGGAGCTTGGAGGTACAGTTTTCAAGCATTTCAAAAACCGAAAGTATTGTAACGTTCTGACATACGAAAGGTATGTGTTATTTATCCTCACACTACCTGAACTCGATATATGTTTTCGTTATTATAGATAACACGGAATAACCCCACCGGAAGTCAGCTTCTAATTAATTACTGCGACTAAGCAATTAGAAGCACAGTCGCCAACTTGGATAAATCGTAGATAATGTAACACGCTTTTCGATAAAAAGTCAGTGGTTTTTTACAAGTAAAACGTTTTTTTAAAATTTAATTACAGGCTTACGAGCCCTAATTGTTTGTATGTCCTAAAAGTTGATATAAAACCCTCAAAAAAATCAGGGCATGGTGGGAGAGTAAAAAGAGGTATCTGACATAACTTGAAGTCCAAATGTTTCGACTTTCTTGGAGCTATGCATTTTTTTAAATTCCTCAAATTTACCTCATTGAAGCAAAGTTAGGGAATTATTTCAGGCTAAGCTTTATGCACCTTTGGGCTGTGGTTTAATTAGGTACCTTTATTAATCCTGTCTCAATAGACTGATTAAAAAAAAAAATGTTAATAACTGGGTTAAGGAGTCAGGAGATATGAGTCTCAAAAATGTAAGACTGATTTTTGTTCAGAATATTTTGAGCATTTTTGGGGCACAAACAAATGTCAGTTATGTATACCTCTATGCCGATAAAACGAAGACACTCTCCATGCTAGAGCACATGGCACGTAACGCCAATGCTTTATTGCGAGCTGCACAGGAAAACTTCCGTGGACCACGTTTTGTCGACTAATGCTGATCCAACGTGTAGAGTTAACCTACTAAGGGCCAGTTTTTCAATAGCCGGTTAAAAAACTAACAAGCCGTTAACTTGTTATTACCATAGCAACATCCAATCAGAAG
>QKMV01000285.1:0-25409 GCA_003287335.1 Lednia tumana
GTAGGTAGGTAGGTAGGTAGGTAGGTAGGTAGGTAGGTAGGTAGGTAGGTAGGTAGGTAGGTAGGTAGGTAGGTAGGCTCAAGGAAACATAAATCGGTACCTGGAAGAGTACCGGTACCTGTACATAATAGGTTTCAATAAGTTGCAATGAAGAAATCGTGATCCATGCTATTACTTTTTCCGACCAATTTCTGGTTCCTTGAGTAATTATACATATTATGGAAAAACATCAGCGTTCAAACAATTAATCAATTATTGCACTTTTTTAATGACAACAAAAGCTTCCGTGTTTAATTTCAGTTTCATCAAACAAACACGAATCAGTCAATGGGAAATCTCATTCTAAACTATTTTTGAAGTTGAAGTTTACAAGAGTTCTCTGAAAATATCCTGGTTTCATTTTTCATATTTCATATTTCCCTTAAAGCAACGCAGACTATTTCAGTGTTGTTGTTCAAGCGACATAACGAAAGCGTTACACCAAATAAACCTGAAAACTAAAAGAAAATAAGAGTTTTTTTTCAATTCCCATGATGGGATGAGATCTTATCTCTTTCAAAAAAACTGATAACAAGAAGGCAAAAAACCGAAAATCAGAATTGGACCTTCGCGTGCCAGAGCAGAATCGACTTCTTTTTCTTAAAAGCTAAACGCTCGTTTCTTTAAGTAATTGGCTACGATTCCATCTCCTTCAATACCTACTAGAAGTTCGTTTGTATCTCGGTGACATCCGATAAGTACTTTCGCTTTCTGTGAAATATAAAATAACGAACAATACCCATTGCGTGGGCTTTTGTGTGTGTGACTGTGTGTGTGTTTGAGTGTATGTGTGCAAGTGTAGCGTATGCCGCACATCCCATTCAGCGCGGAAATCCAATACAGGTAATTGAATGAGGATTAGTAGAACAGGTCGTCAGTAGCCACAGAAAATATGACCAAGCAACCTATTTGATTGGTGTGGTCGTATCGCAACGCAGCACCACCACATGTTTACGTTTTCATTAACACCGGGAAATGTGGAATGTCAAACGTACCGATCAGTGGCGTACCTAGAAGGATAGAATTACCCCCTGCCGCCGCCGCCGCCGCCACCGCCGCCGCCACCGCCGCCGCCACCGCCAGCACCAACCGGTAGCATTATTATCGAAGGCACTTATCCCCACTCACCCCGAAGTTCTTGACGTAAGGCACGTGCACATTTCTGTAGTATAACATTGAAAATTTGATTGAAAAATTATTAAGTGTGCATAATGAATTGAGACATGAGGATAAAAAAAGCATCTATAATCTCTACCTTCCACAAATGTTTGCTCGTGTCACTGATATCAGCTATTGGACAAGGGCTCAATGCAATATTTAGCACTCTTATGGTATTAAAAAGTGTGTAACCAAAATATTTCTCGGTCCATCGACAACTATAACATTTTGCATGCCTAAAGGCACTGAACACAATCAAGATTATTTTCGAGCCCAAAAAGGGCGCCCCGATTTGCTTGCACCTGGAGAATTAGCCTAGGTGCACCACTGGTGTCAACATGATTATATTTTTAAATTGTCTATACAAAGCAATGATATTTGATAGTTATTGATCGTTGTTGGGAAGAGAGCAGTGTTGCTACAGGGGGCGTTGAGAACGAAGGTAGTAAATGTGGGACGGGACTGGACGGGACAGGGGTGGCTCTGGATAAAAGGGAAGGGACCACTACATCCTGCACATGACAGGATTGACAGCGTGATAATAGCATATTCATCGTATAAATTGCTTGATTGTCACAATTACTATAATGATTGCCACGAGCATTTATATACATATTGCTTATGTATCTGCTGTGCACGCAAGCACAACAGATCATCTAGTGTGTGAGATTAAAAGTATGATTGTTGAGATACATAACTAAACTCCATAATGAAGTGTACTAAAACTTTGGGTTATTTGAGATTTGGTTTTTCAGGAAGAGAATTTTCGTTCATCGTAAGAAAAAAATGCCATATGGCTTCATGCATAGAGAATAAAAAGACATTGCTTAAAAAGATACATATTTTTATTTACGAAAGAATAAAGCAGCATCGCATAAGCAGCATAGAAATGTGTGACAGTTAGAAGAATTCAGTGCGATAATATCCCAGAAGATTAATGCTGCGCTAACAGAACAATCACACATAAATTGGACGTGATTTATTAATGAAATGCAAGAATAAAAAAAATTGTCGGTTGTAGGTAATGACAATATTTACATGCGTACTCGACTGATGCAAAGGGATCTATTATAAGCAAATTGCTTAATTTGCATATATATATATATATATATATCCCCGATCGATCTGGATTATTCGTGTTGGTAGAATTTCAGATTGCTTTGATGCCTTGCCTAAATAAATTCCGCAATGTTATACGCAATATATTTTTAATTCAAAACTCCTTTGTTAAATTTTGATATTAACCACTGATGGTCTATATTAAACCAACGATGAGAACTACATTATAAAACAAAACAATCAACAACGTCAAAGGTGATCCAATGCGGATGACAAATGAATCTATGTTGCATTTGCGTCCCGATAGATTAAACAAGGCTGCCCGTAAATTTGGTTACCTTTGTTTTCTACTACCGGTATCTTTATTTTAAAAATTAAGGAAGTATTTCACGTCTGATAGTTGTCAAGTAACCAAAGTCTATCTGCACACACAATAAAAGGATTCTGACCTCCCTTCTCCATTGTCAGACGAGCTCGTTTTATTCTTAGAGTGTGAAACTAGGGCGAAATTTGTACTGTGCCAACTCCAATACAGGAATCAGAGCCGAATCTTTAGCGAGAGCCCGATCTTAAAACTAACGCCACCTCACATCTTGAGCTTCACTTCTGGTCCAGACCTCATTCCGACTACATCTCAAGAAGTCTATCTAAATCTGCTACACAATGGTAAGTGAACAAGATTTTATACTTGGGAGAAATAACAAACGGAAAAACAACGAGCAATAGCAATGTGAAAACAAAACTGTTACAAACTAAATAAAAATAGTGTTCAACTGTGCAAATGAAGTGAAAAAAAATCTTCGGCTACAAATGACGACAATCAATGCGTGTTTCTAAGTGGACCAGTTCTTTCAAACGCGGAAATATATCAGAAATGTATGATTTTCAGAGCTCATTTTAATACGAAGGACTTTTTCGTTTTATAATACTCAACTTTGTGTCGCAAGAGCCACAGGAAAACAAATTCAAAGCTTCACAACTGTTAAATAAGCGTGAACATTCAAGCGGCCAAGATTCGATATGTTACGCTGTGCAAAGAATAGGCGCAGTAAATTTAGGTCGGAGAAATAACGATGACAACTTAATACCTACGATGATAATTTGTTTTCTGTTTGCAGACCGATCTGAGCGCAAGGGACATTGAGAGTGAGTACACGCAACTAAACTTTATCCTAGAATCAAACTTTCGAAAAAAAATCGTTTACCTACTATACGTATATAACATTGGAAAAAGTTTGCACCATCAAAATAACATCAACTTTGATTCTAACACCAGCGTTTTTAGAGTATTTACCTGCCTGATTTACCTTCCATTTGTTGTCGTGTTCCAGTAATCCATCAAACTTTGTATTTAGCTTTAGAAACAATGTTTGTTTGAAATGCATAAAAGAGCCAAACATACATTTTAGCGTTGAATCTCATTTTGGTTATGTGCTACAATACGATGCAATGCTCTCTTCCATTATTAATCATCATTACATACACTTTTCAAATTATCAGTGGGATGCATTTCGATGATAATCAAACATTCCAGTTCTTATTTATTTATAACGTAATAAGAGGAGTTGCTTTTTAGAAGCAGAGGTATAATCTGAACTGTCAGATCTCATTAAATAAATTGAAGAAATCGAAATGTTGGGCCCACTAAGCAATTCCATCAACAGCTCCATCTTATTCGCCATGCTAATTAGCTGTTGCGAGCACTGCTTATATTGTATACATTTACAAAATGAAGACTCCAAAAGCTAAAATGTTTGGTAGTACTTTTCACAGAATTAACATTTTTATCATTAACCACGGATAGGTCATTATTTTCCAACTGCAACGTGAAAAATTTTACAACTGGAAAAATATCTTCTGTACGATAGCTGACTGACAGTTGGGCTGAAATGTGCGTTAGTTTCATTTTGAATATCTCGAAAACAGACAAGTAAGACGTACTGTAAGATATTGTTTGTCAAATGCAGACTAGGCTATAAATAAAGATCAGATTGTATGATATGCGAAGTAAAAATAATACATAGTTAAACTTATTCGAATGAGAGAATATCGAATGCAAGAAACGAAACACGTCACAAAAAAGTGGAGGCTGATTGCAAGCAAAAGCAAAATTCTCCGACGCGTCTAAGAATAACTCGGGATGGCGAGCGCCTCTTTATATGGACACGTACACGTGTGTTGCGATGCCTGGCAGCATCTTGGGCTATCTTGGGCGGTTCAAAATTAGTAGCCAGAGCCAAAAAAGAAATCACCTCGTCTTTGGCGCCCGCCGCCTCGTCCTCGCGTGTTTGCCTTGAGGAAATGCGATCAAATAAATACAAAAGGTTTCATTATGGAGATTTTCTTTCTGGAAAATGGAAAATAGATTTATCCACCCGAATAGAAAACATTGCGGGAAATACTTTTAAACAATGAAACTCACGTCGAGATAATATTCCTAAAAGATTTAAGAAATCGATGATTGCAAATGGTATGATTAATTTGTCATTTCGTGAAACTAAGAAAAATCGAGCCACTGAAGACCTAACGCCCTCCTGTTTTCCGCTTTCAGGGGGCAACTTCGCCTTCTCCATCTACGACTTCGAGGGAAACGGCTCCATCGATGCCATCAACCTCGGCGATTGCCTGAGGGCCCTCAACCTGAACCCGAACCAGGCCACTGTTGAGAAGATGGGTGGAACCAAAAAGAAGAGTACGTATTCCAGTTTCCAAGCGGCGAAAATCTTTTCGACAAACTATAAGAATTTATTGAACTTACATCGGGGCATCTGTTTTAGACGAGAAGAAGCTGAAGGTGGAAGAGTTCCTCCCAATCTTCGCCCAGGTGAAGAAGGACAAGGAAGTCGGCTGCTACGAGGATTTCCTCGAGTGCCTGAAACTGTACGACAAGGCTGAAGATGGCAAGATGCTGGGAGCTGAGCTGACACACACTCTCCTGTCTCTGGGTAAATATAATGCTAATCAATAAAGGTCAATGCTAGTGAAAAACAAAACATTATATAGTTACCTGTTGTTTCTAATGCATTTCCTTGTGTGTCATAATGTTCTCATTGTTTCCAATGTATTTTCATTTTTCAACTATATGATTCAATCTTATTTACAAGACCTTTTAGTGGGGATCTGTCCTCTGTAATTCAGTTAACAAGAGAAAATCGTTATCTTTCCAATTAGGTGAGCGTATGAGTGACGCCGAGGTCGATGAGATCATGAAGGATTGCGCTGAAGAGGAAGATGAAGATGGTTTCATCCCCTATGCTCGTAAGTATAGTCCCCAATCGTCGAAATTTCCCACCGAACTTATTCAGCTCTGTATCATATAGTGTAATTCTTAACATATTTGCCAGCTTTGAATTAGCTCCCAGAAGTATTTCCCATTTTAGATTATTTAGTACGTACCAGTGTACCTGCATTTGATTTGAGATTCTAAAAATAGTTGTAGACCAAATTGGAACGAACAGACACACACATTTCCATGCACCTAAATGGAAATAGTATAATAATTATTCATACACTTGCCTGGGAAAATAGTTCGGGTTGTGGAAATAGCAACCGCACGTTCGTTCCATCTGGCCTGAATTACTTTGAACGTGTATACCAACAATAGATACACATTTTTCCAAAGCTATCTCCACCAGCTTCTCTAGAAAACATAGTCTGCCCCACCCACCAACCCACCCACGAACCCACCCTCCCACCTGGTAGCACACACTTTGGACGCACGCTTCGTATGCTACTGTTGTAATATTAGCAGTGAAAAACACCAATACGAGTAATTATTATAACTTTCAAGTGATTCATAGAACAGAGAATATTTCATTCAATTGCAGCCTGAAAGAATGGTTTTTAACTACATATTCTTAGCTGTTACGCAATCACCAGAAAAGTTATGATACCGTATTTAAGCCTGTAATGTTTTCATTAAGAAAATATGCCCAAATTTCCACGTGCTTCAGAAGACAAATATGAATTACAGTATTTGCCAAGCTTTTTGGAAAGCATGACCTGCTCGGTGCTCCCCTGCTCAGATAAATACTTAGTTGTTGCTTAGACCTGTAGGTATGTAATGACCCCACCCAACAATGCATCAGTATACATAGCTTAGTTAGACCTCTAGACCTCTTAGTCCTCTAGCATCTCAATGCCCACCCCAGTATGCCCCTAGTTGGCTTTCCTTTTTAGAGAAAGGAAGGCGCTTTTGCTCATTTGACTGCTTTGTGCATTTTGCGTGATTTTCCGATTCCAATTTTTTCGCAGCAATCCTGAAAAAGTTCATGGCTGGCTTAGTATAAATCTTCAACACTTTCAAGCCGTAAGTAAACATAAATAGGAGCGTCATTTAATATTTGATTACAATTATGTGCTCCGTTTTAGTTAATAAATGTCTGTTTGGTATTATCAAGAAATTGCATTTTTTCTTAGTTTTTAATTGTATGTGAATTTTTGCAGCTTTTCTCCAGAAAATGGTCAAAGGTTGGGGCGAACCTGCGCCAGCGGAGCCAGCAGAATAAACATCATTGCTCTTCAAAACGTCAACATCAACATCAACATCAACAACAACATCAACCAACATCCACCAACAAGCAAAGTGTGACAACAAAATTACCATTGTTTTCATATGTGAAAGGACCCATAACCATGCTTTGTTTGTGTGTAAATTCTATCAATTTCAGATTAAAATATTAACGAGTATTTTATTGTGCTGTTTAAAGTTTTAACTAAAGCTGTTCAAATCAATACAATATATCAATACGAGGCTGGACAAAATATCATCGTAATTATTACAATAATCTTTCAGGTTATAATATTTTACAGAATGAAAATAATATCAGTCAGAAAAAATCACAGTTGCCTTTAATTGTATATTACTGTTACGAACAACCATTTCCGATCTGATGTATTAAATTGTTACATTAAAGGCTATAATAACAACAATTACCCACTTATTTTTATCCTTAAATGAGAACCGCTTGAAATCAAAAATTAATCGTAAGGCGCTTTTCCTCCCTTACGAACCTAGCAGGTAGCCTTAGGGTATACATTTTATTATTATATTCCTCTCCAGCTCGGCACCTCCACCGATCCGCTGTAGCCCCCATGAAGATGCTCATTATCATAGGAATTACTACAAGTAACCTTCGCTCCTTATCATACCGCTGCTTGAGTAAGCATATTAGTCAATTTCTTAGGATCTGACTGTGATTGACTATCCATTTGGCAGATTCAACATTTCCGCCAGGTTCATCAGCACACTAGTACAAGATAGACAATTTTATAAAATTGTTCTAGATAAATACATTTCTCTTATTTTCATCGACCTGTTGTTGCCATGGTCAATTAAACCAAATAAACCAGTGTAAGCAATCAGCAGGACGAATGACTCATTTCATTGAACAGCTCATTAGCAGGTGGTTTTGTTGATGTTATTATTGTCGGAAAACTCATGCTGGGAAACTCGTTGGCGTGCCAGCGCCGAGCTTCGTCCAGAAGCGGCAGATGGCTTTGCAGTCGTACCGAGGAGCCCCGGGTAAGGCGTGGAAATCCAAGCCAAGGTGTACGGTGGCTCCCCCTTGCAACACTCTCCGCAGCTCTGTACTAGCTCAGCTTTGGGCGGTCATTATTACAATTTCATCTCATTTAAAACATCACCATTATTTGCGGGCGACAGAAATCAAGCGATCGAGCTCAAACACGCTCGTCAAAATACACGCGTGTTGATCAAATAACATATAAACACATTTGAACGTAGTTTACATTTTCATAAAACATTTTTTCAGATTTCTAGTGAAGATAAAGTGTTCTTATTTTGGCCTAGGTGAGATCTCTGTTAGGTATAGCGCATTGTTGGATCGCAAGTGTGTATACGCTCCTCGGGTCACAAATACGTTTGAAGTGTAACAATGACTGATGTGCAAACTCACATCACGACGAATAGTCGGGGAGCTTTATCAACGCGCATATCACCCGGTGATAATGATTCGGACGACGTAGTTATCGCTCCAAAGACTACAGGTGAGATAAATATACTTATTGCATCTTAAAAAGGTAGATGTCTTTGATTGATTTACATGACATCATACATTTCAGAATAAAGACGTAAACTTATACTTAATTCAAATATCAGATTAATTTACATACCTAGAATTGAACATCCAACTACAATATGCTAAACTGCGAAAAAATTAACGGTCTCAGATTTTTTGACACCTTAATTAACGTTTTCAATTAGCAATACTTATCAGTACATACAGTACTACAGTAATTCAGTACACTGTTGATAATTCAATTGCTAGACCTAACGTAATACGGTTTCGCACGTCTGGGTCTTTAATATTATATTTTGGATCCGCACCTTCAATACATACTCCAAACAATTGCCAAAGCTTCTGATTAATTGACAGGTATTTAATAGGCGCAGTACAATGTTACTATAAATCATCTGTTTCAAATGTCAAAGATGTGCATTCTTTTGATTTGAAGAAAACGATCGTTAGAAACATGAAAACTTCAAGTCACTTCCAATTATAGGTAGAAGTGGGGGGTTGCAATAAAACCGATTTAAATTCTATTGAAGGGTATAAAATGAGTTTTCATTACGGACAACCTTTTTGTTGTGTCTCAACGAAATAAAGAAAGTCACATTTTTATCGTTATTAAAGAACACGTAAATACGTATTTTATATTGGTACAAATTACTTGCCAAGAAAACAAAAAACAAAAAGAAGCTGCCAATTCGACGTTATAAATTACTAGCGGAGCTAACCAAAAAGAGGTCCTAAAAGATATTAGCAAGCCAAAAATGAAAGTTAGTTAAATGTTTACGCATAACATGTATTTTTTTCAAGTTGATTTTATAATTTGAATCCGCTGTCCAGTCCATTTTAATTTGTGATGATATCCGGAGTAGAGATTGTAGAGATGAGTTGTTTGGACGTTGGACGTGTTGCTCACACGGGGTATACATGTGAATATCAGGGGCATAATCGATAATGCAACCATGTGACTGTGCCCCAGGGTAGAGAGGCCTCTCAGAGACTCCAAAACGACCAAACATCTGCACGGGCCATTGCAAAAAAAGGTGCACCTAATC
Organism: Lednia tumana; assembly: GCA_003287335.1. Classification (NCBI taxonomy): domain Eukaryota; kingdom Metazoa; phylum Arthropoda; class Insecta; order Plecoptera; family Nemouridae; genus Lednia; species Lednia tumana. The sequence goes on from QKMV01000285.1 coordinate 9,344, forward strand.
ATGTGTGGATTCGAACTCACAATTAAGAGGTTCCTTTCGTAATATGTGAGATATAAAGCTAGGTCACTTTGTGATTACATTATCTCAAAATATTTCACTGCGTAATCGTTGATCAATCCATCCAAATACCGTCAAAATATGATATATTTCTTATAATTGTTATCTACGATTCTTGATGCGAAAACATATGAAAGCAGGCCGCAGAAAATAATCTTCCAATCACAAGGATTTGGTGAAAGTAATAGAGACGTACAATAATCCTTAAGGGCAATTCTCTCAGCCTTATAAGGCAAGTTTTCTACATTTGTACAAACTCAACTCAAACATATTGCTTTCAGATCAAGATTCTTGGGGTCAGTCTGTTCTAAATTAACGTGCAAAGCACGTGCTCTTGTGGGAAAACACATCTAAGGTGTTGGCTTATAATTTCTTCCCTGGAGAAATCATGTGACAATTCGAAATGGCTAAGAACTTTGCATATAAAAACGTACATGTATACCATGCTAACTGTTCACGGAGCATCTAAAAAAGAGCTACACACACAATTAGTTTTTGTCGGCATAAAAGCGTAAGAGACACATCTGCACATGTAGTTAATCTCTACGATATATTTGGGGGCACGCTCGCACCCCGCTACACGGCTCCAGTTATTAACACAGTCACATCCAATCATTTGATATTAAATTAGATCACAGTTTATGCATTGGGCAGCGTGATTGAATGCAATGTGTGAAATTCATGTACAGGGCGTTATGCATGAATTTTCGCTTGTGTAATACATGCCATGGACGGAGGTTATGGCAAACTTACGATCATAGAAACGGCTCTCCCGACGAAACTGCATGGCGTGACTAAGACTAAAACCATTTTGATGTTACCGAATCAACTCCTCACTAATGCACTTGGCATATACCGAGTACCTAGTGCCTATCATCGAGTAATAAAACCATTATACACGTTTTAAAATAGTGATAAATACCATCCAGTGTCATGTCGGAATTTTAGTTATAAGCACCAAGTATAATTCCTGCTGTTACTATTACCACGTACGGACAATTTTATGTTTCATGATCTATATTATATATTGTGATGGGAAATAGGTCAACAGAGATATCTGCAAATTTTCATATTTTGCAGATGTCTCTCTTCAAGCCACATGAACAATGTTCGTTCGAGCTCTTTGATGTTAAATGTAATAACGAAAATCTCTTTTGAATTTTTATGTTATTTTCTATAGTAACCAATCCATACTCCTACCTAACCCAGCCCCTGCTTTGCAATGTATTTCCAGGGTGATGATTGGTTTATTTATCGGGACTGGTACGGAATTCACCTTAGTACTTGGAAAAACCACGTTGTATTGATTAATTTACGAGACAAGACACAAAAGTTGTTAATCAATGAAGAATTACTAGCTAGAATTACGACGCACCTATAGGAATAAGTATGTATCTTCGTGTTTACGGCTATTAGAAATATTGCAATTCTCACAAGCAAATGATTATTTCAAATGATTCGACACGGTCGGTAGCATATTTTGACGCTATTCTTCATATAGGGCGCTCCCTTTAAAGGTGGTTGTCTGTTCACTCACACCCTGTTCCTCAATTCTCTTACTCATGATAATGAATACGAACCTAAAAGTAACAGACCCTAGATTTAATATGGTCGTATCGCAGCGCATCTTTTTTCGAGATCGAGCTGCATGTTGTGCACGATATTTCATCATCATATCCTCGTTAAGACCTTGCATATATGCCGGCCACTTAATTGAAGAGTGGGTGCTCCTGCCCCAAGTTCTCCATGACAGAATGTCCGTCCCACTATAACCACACGCTAACTCGAAATAATTCATCATTACTTACACGAATTGACACCAACTAAATGAATCCCTTTCGCTAATGATTCTCAAGGAAATAATGCTTAGTTACATACGCGTGTTTTCTGGCAGGAGCCAAGAGCTAAAATATCACGATGTATTTGAATGGTTTCATTGATTTTAACTGTCACCCATTTGACAGTCGGCAGAGGGCCTTGGTGCTGTGATCAGGCTTACCGAATATTGAATGATTGAAATTCCATGGCCCGGTGTCATCTATCATTGTCGGCAGCCACCTAACTATACCGACCGTCGAAGCCTTCTAAAACCTCATATTACAGGAAATAATGGAAATAACGTTAAATATCTGTTAGGGGCAAGGCTGGTGAATTGCCATTCATTCAAAGAAACCAATGGAATTCGCTAAGGACTCGAGTTTACCTTTTGGGGAACAACGCGGCATAGAAAGTTGAGTTCAAGATGCCTCTTTAGTTTCAGGTTCATTACTAAATTATAATAACGTAGATGTAAAACAACTTTCTCAACATGTGAAGAGAGATAGATAGACTTTCTTGACTCGAAGACATCAATGATGTAATTGCAAAAAATAGATGTGACCAAAGATTCATTCAACTGGTTGATAGGAAAAATTGTATAGGGTGTTAACTTTGTATTTGTAAAAGATGCCCTCTGAACTTCCCGGCGTATTCAAATTAGTCGCTACTAATTTCTGCAATCAAAATTCACTAGAGTTACCATCCCATACTTTACGAAAATTGCTATGCACATATATTAAAAGAAGATTGATACAATATGTAATATTAGTGATCGTAACAGACCTACAAGAATAATAATAATAAGTACTAAACTAAAGATCTTCAATTAGTTAATCGACAATTAACCGATCATTCACACCAACAACACCTAGAATCACAATAAAAGTTAAACGATTACCGCATATACAATATGAGCAGTGAATCGAAATACCTTGCACGGTAACCTAAAACAATTCCTACCTTCACCGATGTACAGAGCATGTGTTTAAGAATAGAATGTTTTAACTGACTGTTTGCATGCACGACACTGAAATTTCTTTTAAAAATGCACAAGCTATTCTCAAGCTTACTCGAAATCCAGCTGGGGTCATGTAAACTTGATATACACGTAAGCCATTGTATTTGACTTGAGTAACATTTCGCATACATTACACCTAGGGCCTGTTCTTCTTCAGCGATACATCGTGAGAAAATTAAGCCTTACAAAAACCTATCAGTCATATAAATCTATGAACCCGAGCTATACTCTGTTATTCTAGTTTAATCGACACATTCAAATCTGATAAGACTACTTCGTTTACATTTTAATCCATGTAATTAATACAAGTCACTCTAAAAAGTTGTGCGCATGCAAGATCTCGACCGCAGTAAATCGCAGAACGTGGTTGTCTCACCACCACAGCCGATTTAGTGGTGCGTTTGGTTACGTCCACCCTTGACGCCCACGCAAGGAATTAGGGGAGAGCGATGAAGAAAAATAGAACCGAGGAGGAAATTACTTCAAAGTTGTGGAAATTGAGGTGAACTGGGATCCGGCCACTTGGACACGCGAATTAGGGCTTACACATCTGCAACTAGTATTGCCAACCCAATTACTAGGGGAACCACACAATTCCTCCCGTACGACCTTTGAAACTTGAGTACCCCACACAGCTAACGGGTTGTTATTGTAGCTCGAAAATGTTACAATTAGTAAGACATACCCGATTCCGTGCTTTTTTAACTGATATATTTCCAAAATTATGCATCAATGCTTGTAAATAAGTGAAAAGGAAGTGCACCGATAGGTATTGTTATATAGTCTATACTCTTTAATGTATACTTCCCCTGCTGGCAAAGGGTAGGCAACCTCCCAATCTTAATCAATAAGCGCGTGAGTTGCGTCCAATGCGTAAAACGGGTGCGTGCTCCGAATGGTATGACTGAAAAGTGGAAACCCACGGCATGTTCAAATATTTGCAGCTGATCACGTGTCGAGCCACGTGATATATTAGCATATTGTATCAGTTTTTAATTAACATTGACTTTCGTGCTGGTACAAGTGTTGGTATAGGTAGATGATAGCACGTTGGTATTGAGGAACTTGAAATCATGGGAAACACTTCCTTGGATTTATTTTATTTTGATTGGCATAGTAGAATGGACATTTGGTTAACTGAACTAGTAATCCTTTTAATTATTTTCATATTATTTAAACGATGTGAACTTCAATCTCAATTATTTCGACTCGAAAGTCATTTCGTGGGAAGTGACTAGAATGAACGAAGTATACTTTCATGTGATATAAAAAATGTAGCTTCTGTCTGTGGAATACCCATGTGAATACAAAGATCTCATTAAAATTTCTAATTTTAAGTCGCTCCCTATTTCTTTCTACACATGACTGATTTTACATTACTGCTACTGCTAGGTGCTAATTCTTAGCGAGGCTGTAATGTGTAAATCCATTTCAACAGCATCGATGTTGACCACAAAAGCACCCAATGGCAAAAGAAATCAGGCATTTATTTTACATGAAACTCGGTGATACACGCGTTGTTGAGCGACCGTCTATGCGGACTAGTATTTTACTCCAACAAGTGATTTTTTAAAGTATTTTAGATTATTTTGAGTTTTAGGTACTGCTATTTCTCATTTTCGCAATTCGAATTGAATGGCTGATTGAAAGGAACAAAAATTGGTTTCATAGAAGGCTTTGGTCTCTTGTCGCAAGGAAACAATTTCCATCATAAAACTTTCCCATGTTAATCTTAGCGGACTTTTCCAAATTTACACTTTCTTGTTTGTTGTTTTTAACTACCAACTCAGTATTCCTTAAAAACTGCAGCTCTGTTCTGAAACAGTTTGCAGGGATGGTAAAGACTTCAAGTCAATCAGTCTCCATGTTAATCTTAAGTGACTTTTTTAAATGTTCATTGTTTTTTAACAAAAAAAACCTACCGGGCCGATTTTCCCCAAAAGCTATACGGTTCTATTGGGGAAAAGTTTTCATGGATGGATAAAATTGTAAGTCGATCAGACTTTTCGTTTGAGCTGTAGAGCGTTTTGAATTAACAGGAAAGCAGAAACGAACTTCAGTAATGAAATGAGTGATATCTAATAATTTGCCAGTAATTGGAATAAGCTGACAGTGACATGATGATAATTCAAGACTGTATATACTTATACCTATATATATGAAATGTCTTAAATGTCTTCGAAGGACAGGAGAATCAAACTGTTAGTATAGTAGGTAATACACTAACCAGCATATATAAACGTTGTTGGGTGTATCACACATTTTCATGACATCACGTAAACTTAATGACGCGCTTAAATGACCTCTTCTGGCACAGGAGGGTCAGCCCCCCATATTTGATTGATAACGCTATGGGCTATTAAATACGACGGAAGTTACACCCTGGTGAGCCGTCATGTAATGTAGGAATAAATTGGCGAAATGCTAATTGTAATAACTATTGTTAAAATACCCGTGTAATAACTAATAATAATGCATGATATTAAAGTTTGGATTGGGTAAGAAGCGAAGGGAGGGGTAGGCGTGAGGAGACAAAATGTTTGGTATGCGAATGAGTTTATTTACTTAGCCGTGTTTGTTGTGTACCACTGCCCGCTAAAAGCAGGCTAAATATTTAACAATAATAAAACTAAGCAACTCAAAGAGGGATAATATAAAGAACGGCCGGAAAAAAATGTTATACCCAAAATGTGAACTTTGCTTAAGATTGCGTTTGTAAGCGCGGTATGTATATGCTCGGCGGATACGATTTGAGATAAGCATATCCAACAGGTGAACTGTTTGGTATAGATCTTTCTTAGTTTTGTTTTCTATGAGCTAAAATAATAATATGTAATACACTATAATAACATTTCGGTTTATCGCGTCCATCGATTTGTATACCCGTGCCCACATTTCGTTTGGTGTGTATGCGTGATGTTTTGTTCACGTAAATATAGAAGATGTTTTTTTACCGTACATATTATAGAAGACGATTGAATTAAGTGGAAAGGTGCGTGATGATATCTGATGAAAATAAACGTTTGATTAAAATCAAAACAGGTGGGCGGCACTTTATCAGAGCGAAGATGTCATAACTTAATCTGGGATCTTAGTTACGATAGGTTAGCTAAGTCACTCCTTCATTCAAACTTTCACTTACCTACACGTGTTAAAAGTGTAAGTAGTAAATGTTTGTAAAACCATTGACACATGAATTTTCGACCAAACTACTAAATCAATGATCCACGCAGATATTGGAAGTCCGATCAAAAGATATGCATTGACAGATTTTCACTGGCTAATAAGCATATTTCCAAGATCAGCTTCATAAACGATCGAAAGATAATTTATTTGATACATGAGAACGCAGTATATCTACGAGAAAGAAAGGTCTAGTACAGCATGTGTTAGCGTCTTCTGTCCTAGTATTTCTGTTGCTAATTCGAGCGCGAATTTTGCAACTAGGCCAGCAGGTAATAGGTTGGGAATGAGATGTAGTGCGCTATTTCTGGTATCAACGACAACATCGACTACTAGTCAACTAGTAGACTAGCAGATAGGAAAGCCAGTCAGCGCCACCTTGTGTTGCGTGATGGCTGATGCGTCGCATCACTATATCTTGTAGCAGTTTGGATTAAAGACAGCGAAGTTAGTGTCCACTGAACAATCGGAGGCTAGAGAGTAAGGGCTAATTTACCTCGTCAATATTAGAATTTCAGTTTCCAAGTGGTTTTCCTGGGATCGTTCCTTGACTAAAGGCCACCAGGGCGTCTCACAGACAAGTCTTGACCGGGTCACGTGATTTTCGTTACTTCCATAGTCCAGGGACTGAATCCGGTTGAAATTTCGGTGTCGATTTTTATTATTTCCTTTTATTTTTTCCGGTTTTGGTTTCGCATAAATTCTTTCAAAAAAAGTATCGGTTTTGAAACCGGTCCAGCCCAGCTTAAAGTAACCGGTTAATTCCGGCTTTCCAAGTACTTTGCAAATTTTACATTTTATTTTGTTTTTTACATGAAATAGGATGCGAAGCGAGAAAATTTTCTGGCTTTTTCACCACGAGCTTCGCCCTTTGTCAAAACCTTGCCTCCTTCAAATCAAGTTCAGTGGTTAAATGAAGAAAATTTTTAAAACGTTATAAGTCTCAGCTTAAAAAATTGAAAAGTTACAAATATTAGTGGCTTCTTGGCTATTTAAAACTCAAAATGAACCGAAATAGACCACCAAGTATGCAACGATTTGTTCCCGGGTTCCTTCTTTGAACATTTGAAAATAACGGTTTCGGTTTCGGTCCCTGTTTAAAACACAGAAATGATTAGTTAAGAAATTAAGACGCATTGTTATTGACATTCAAAATTATCGACATAACATGGCTGAAGTTTTGTAGGTTGAGAAAGCTTCGGTAATTGTCCGACTGATGGCGTGCGACCACAGTCTCTTTATTTAGGCGCGAACATGCAATTTACAAAGTTTCCTCTACGCAAAACAGGAAGTTCACTAGTCTGGAAAAGCGGATGTAGATATTTGAGCTTGCAGAAAATGGCCACAGAGCGCACACTGCGCACCGCGACAGACCAAAGAATGTCTGTTATTGATTCTGGAGATAAGGGCATAGGAAGGTGAAGGACATTGAATCTAACTTTATTCGAGTGGATACATTAGGCTACTATAATGTTTTGACGTTGTGATCTAAGAGCAGAAAAGTCTTAATATATCACAAGTTACTTAACGGCAATAACGGCCAACAAAAAGCAACATGTTATGACCATTTGAAACTGTGACGTACATAATATACCTAATTGACGTGCGATCAATGAATTGCCTTATTAAATAATTCAGGTTCAGATGTTTTGTATTATTAGTTTATACTATATGGCTGGATCATAGAAAGTCCATTCTCACCTATTAGGTTTTTAAGGGAGCACGTCTGATACATACTTAAATAAATGACAGTTGAATACCTTTGACAGAATAACAATTAGATACTTAATTTGTGGGCATTTTGTAGGAATAATTCAAGAGAATAGCCTGCTGATTCAGACCAAGAAATCAGCTGGCTGACCAGCCCCAAAATAATGCGTCATGTATCACTGTCAGCTTTTAAATTACGATTTTTTTTTGTTTCACAAAAACTAATTGTAGACTGGGATATTTTCGACAGGGAAAATGATGGACGTGGCGATTCATGACGCTTCGTCGAGAGATCTCTACAAATATGGGTGTATAGTGAAACACAAATAATTAATCCCAATCGTAGGTAGAAATGTGCAAACGTTAGTCTGGCTGGATGCTGGCATGCTAGCGGACTGGTATCACCACATAGAGATCGATAACAGAATGGTCCCAGGTCTCGGTTCATGACCGGCTTCATCCAAAACAAAAGGAATGTGCACGTTATTTTCACAAGTGGGCTTATAAAGGATTTTTCGGTGTTCACCGATGCCAAATGACCAATGACACAGGGCGATAGATTGAGTGCGTCGTTAAACACCAATAATCAATCAACTTCAGAGTTTGGTATAGTAAATAGGTATTGAAGCTAAAAGACAAATCGGTAGAGAATACCAAATTAGGTAACCTGTCTGTAGGTCGATAGATATGTACGCAATTATACATGCGTGATATATGGTATATGTGGTAATATTTATTCGGTATTTCATCAAATTTCGTTAAAGTTAAATTTTAACGCGACATTAGCTTTGCGAATTTGCGCATTTAGATTTGAGAACCACACAAATGAACTTAACAGACATGTCGCACGAGATGAAATTTGTCTCCTGCAGTAGCAACTTGTAACAATTTGAATTAAGTCTGACACGAACCAGTGGAAACTTAACAGAAACCGGCAACACATGAAAATGTTTCAAACTTTCCAATGAAGCTCATGTAATAATCATAAAGAAAAGAAATAATTCTAAATGCTTTTATTTTATTCGAGATAGCACGATGATTTTATGTTGTACCTTTGTGTTTTTGTTTACGACAAAACATAAACAAATTTGTGTATCTACTACTGCATAAAAGTTTGTTCGAACGACAGAATAGAGCATAAACACGATAGGAAAATAATTAGATTTAGGGAGCATTTCCCTTCGAACGAACTGTAACGTACAGCGGCCAAATTTGTTGGTTTACATTTACGATAACATTATGAATGAACTCGCAGCGACAAGTTCGGCATGACAATCGTTTGAAAGATCATATTCAACTTTAAATAATAGGTGCCACACTTGAAATCGCACAAGCCTTGATTTTCTCAAACAATAAAATACGAGGCTTTGGTCTGTAGTTGCTATGTAAACAATTACTATTATGAAAGCTTCCCCACGATAATCGTCTACAATTTTTCCGATTTGGAAACATGTTTCACCGAACGGTTTGGCATGTTGGATAAACTGGTTCTCGTGAGATCACCGAAGTTAGCAAAATTACGGTGATCCAAAGGTTGGATGGGTGACCATTCATGCCAAGGTCCATTTCTGTTCGCGAGAGAGGCTGGAGGGTTTGAAGTTAGTGCGACAGCTTCACTCCCCTTGCAATCCACCTCTGGAAAGTACGGATTAGTGGAGGAATCCCATGCTGTTCGAGTTGTAGCGTCCTTCGGAAGGGACGTTAAGCGGTGGTACCCTTGGTGCTTTTCGACAGGAGTATGCTACGTCCCGGCACCGGGTTATCCCTCTTTCCTATTAGGTTCATCATCACTCTCGTTATCACCCTATCATTCACCGACGCCAATAGACCAGTGCCACAGGGCCAGTTGTCAATACAGTGCGTCGTTAAAAACTACTGAAAAAAAAAAAACTACGAAGCCGATTGGGTCAAACAATCTAAACAAGTCTAAGTTAGTATGGAGCTAGTATTCACACAAAATTCAGCTCGAAGAGACGTTCCGTTTGGCCTGTAGAGCGGCAAACAAATAAAAATCAAGTGCCTTTACAGTTAAATGGAAAACTACACCTTCTTCGCTCACTTGCTCTAATGAAGCATGATTGATCGGATAAGACCGACCTGTGAGAGTCAATTTTATACTTTTATATGTTTAAGTACTTTATAATCAAATGAATAATTTAATCGAATACTTATGTTTCTTTGTTTTAGATAAATCGCGGAACTCACATGGTACAGGTAAGGCAAGAAGACACACTTATTAACAAAAATTACAATTTGAAGCAACATCTCTGGTGGCCAAAATGATTCAGACAGCTGAATTTCTCTCGTGATAGTCCATTTGCCTGTTCACATAATTCGTGCAATGGAAATGAAGTACAAAAGGGCAATTTGATTGTTGAAGGTAATGGAATAATGAAGCCCGCATCTCTTATGGTGACAAGCTTTATAGCTGGGAACCAATAGGCTCTAAAAATGCATTTGTCCAAACTGAAAACACTGTGCTATGAAGAAACTATCAAGCGCTCAGATTGGCACGCCATTGTCACGCCGTTGTCTGGAAAGTGCTGTTTTTGTAATCAGTGACGACAAAAAGTGTACAGTGTGGTAATTACTATAGTGACTAGAATATTTTGATAGTTTATGTAATGCAGTATTTCAGTATATCAGCGTCCGCAGATATTTTGGCCAATGGCAGAAAATACTTGATTCGACCCTCATAACCACGCTTTGCACGGGCCCATGCGCCACAAGGCAACGTTTTTTCATTTGTGAAATTATTTACATACATCGATAAATATTAGATTCACTTCGAAAATGTCTAATTCGAATCCCGGTTCTTTGAACTTCATGTCCGATGCTCTACCACATCTGAAATCATTTATACACTTTTCGATATCTAGAAGAGCCTTAAATCTTCTATAGCTGTTGGCCGTAAAGGGATAAAGGCTTTGACAGACTCAAATATTTGCATTCCTGTATGAAATATTTAGCTATACCGTGGTGTAAAAGTAAATCTCGCAATTCTGTGATGTGTTTTTCATCGTTTGTTATTCTTCTCAATTTCTGATTTCATTAACATTGTGAGTGTTGTCAATATTGACCATTTCAGCCAGACTTTTTCACGAGGCAAGACCCATTTGATTACCGTTGCGCGGCATCCTTTAGGTAACGCCTTCCGCGAAATTTATTCGACTAGTTGCGTATCCCCAACTGTAACGATCGAAACCTAAACCAAAATTTTGGTGCCTCAATCTAAGCAGACAGCGCAGCGAAATTCGCTATGAAACTGCTCCACAGACAAATATTAAATAACTCTAATTTGAAGACACGATTGTGCGTTTTGGGGGAGAGCAAGTACTAAATAATACTCTACTCCTATAAAAACGTATGTTTGGACAAATGTAGAACATCATTAGTCCGTTTCGGGGTATTGCTCCCTCTCCCCCCCCTCAACCCCCCTCCCGCTTCGCACCCTACCGACGCCATGAATTCGTAAGGCAATAAACTGCTTCGATGAAAGAAGTGAATGACGACACAAATTGCTATGGTTACTTGGGTTCGATTTACTCGTTCCTTTATTCCAAGCAGAGAGAAATACCTGATACTAAGCATACTTGTTTCTTCGGATCTGAAAGTCGAGTTTTTCTGGAAAGAAAAACAGCATCCCATTGCGTGAATTGCTTTAATATGGAGAATTAACTATTAAGTATACCATAACTATATAAAAATCATAAGGCGTCTTAATTTCTACATACTGTGATATTAAGGACCGATTGTTCAATAGTGGGTTAAGAAGCTAACTGTCCGTTAACTTTCTATCACCATGGCAACAGCCAATAAGATGCAGGGATTTTTAGATATCGGTCGAACTGTTAATTTCTTAATCGGCTATTGAACAAGTGGCCCGAATCGGCTACGATGCCTTTGCCGATTGACATCATGATGTGGAGGTGCCACTTTTTAATCTCGAGGAAAAACTAAAACTTTGCAAAAGTTAGATCATGTTGTCGTGCCTGATACTAAGTTCTAACTGGCTTTTTGATTTATTCATTTCACTTTCATCATAACATAATGTAGGATCTGGATATATTCACAATTCTTTTACGAGTGACGTTTCATGCGGTGCGTGACGCCAGGGGCCACCTTCCACCTTCCATGCCTTCCAGCTTGGAAATACTTTTAAATGTTAGCTACGTTTTAATAAAAATGTCATCTACTTTTCTACAACTTTCAGGATGAATCGTTTAATCTAATGGCCAAGGTATAATACTTTAAGATTAAATTGAATCCTTCATACATTCTGCTAAACCTTTAAGTACGCAATTTGAACGGATATTGAAGGTCAAACCTTTCCCCAAAATTGACGAGATTTTGAGCTCTGACACACCAACTTTGTTTTGGCGTCCTGCCTGCAGCGTTCATTGTTAATTGCCTTTCAACTGCGTAACACTGCTGACTGGTGTAAATTAAGTAGGTACAACAAATTGTGTGCTATAATTTAACCCTTCTTGGGCAACGCCTAGACATAGTTCACTTAGGCTGATGAAATAATTTAAGTAAGCTCACAAAATGTACAACATCTGATTAGGAAGTTAACCATACCGACCGAACAAGAATTGCCAAAGAGAAATGTTGTGTCGCCGAAATCGTGGGTCGCATCGTCGCGTGTTGGAGAACTAGAAAATTGGCAGGATGGAACCCAGGAAGTAAATTTGATAGGTTCAAGTAAACAAGTAATAGCATTTTCAATCGATATAACTTGTGATGGGTGATTGATTGAAATTACTATTCATACTTTTTTATATGATTAAATACAAAATGTATCCTCTTTTAACTCCGCTTCAATTGAAGAAAGGTAGAAAAGGCAAGTAAATGAGTCCTTGTGACCTGCCAAAAAGCAAAATGTAATAACTAGGCCCATGAGTCGAGTAAGGAAGCAGAAAACAATGTGACAGCTAACGAAACTAACTGCCATGCACGACATGCTAACAGACATGAAGAATATTTCATTTTTATCATAAATGTTCGAGGAGAAAAAAGGATTTAAACCCGTTCTGACACGCCCTTGTTTTATAGATAACTTATGAAAATCACTCCGGATTGATGCATGGTTACCTGTAATGGGCAAATCGTACTCTATGCTCAGTTAAAACTTAAAGCTTTGATTATCCACTCATAACCGAAGCTAATTCAGTGTTGAAATATAAGGTGCTTGGAAGGTATCTCCAATCCCCGTTGCATCCAATGTTTTGGTTGACCAGTAGCTGAAAGATTATCGTAACCTTCATCTTGAGATGCAACAGTTTAAAATACGTCATTGTGATAACCGAAAAATTCCACATCTAAAATTACTGTCGCACAGAATTCGAGAAAACTTGAAATTAAAATCGGTTTTACTTTCTATCTAATGTTCCGTTTCAAGTTTTCATTTAGATGTCTACCTGTCGGTACGAATTTCATAAGTATCTAAGGTCCGATGAGAAAATGTGAATGTAATATTGAAATGCTGGTTGGCTGTGCGAGTTGGACCCACCCACTCACCCATCCAGCAGCTAGCTCCATGGGAAGGGCTGAGAACTACCCTTGCGTCGCCACCCCCGCCTGGATAGGCAACGGGAGCGGCGTCGGCTGTACCGGCCATTCGACATTCCACAATCGACAACAGACGGGAAAGCACCTCGGATATATATTCCAGTTCTTAACGCAAAATATATCAAATTATATATAATAAGTAATAAGTTCTTTAAATCGCTTGAGCGGTGTTTATTAACAGGTGTGTTGTCAGGTAAGAGTACATGTCAAGAAAATTAGTCGACATTACTTCATCATTCACATGTTTTTGTCTAGCTTATTTATTTTCATTTATGCTAAAGATTGAATCCGTTGTATTGCACCTCACGCTTTGTAATGATTTATTAGGATTTAGAAATGATTACGAAAAATCTATCCATTTAAGATCACTTTTCCTGTAGCATAAATGTTCGAACTGATTTTCAAACTATAACTGCATACGAAAGACGATAAGCTTGTTCTTCCAACTACTCGAAGAGACAGATAACGAGTTACTCCGGATCCAAATAGTGTAGTTTTATCTCATCTATTTTCAAAAATGTTACTTCATTTGAAAATAACTGTCGATAAATGATTTAAAACAGAATTTTTTTACCCTTTCGTGTAATAATAACACTTATTTTCTTATCTGAAGTTGGATTCTTATCGACCACTCGAAAGACTGTGGAGGCGCCGTAATGTAAACTATGCCAAAATGGTAAAAAAATACATTTCATACCCGAACCTTGACTCGGCATTGCTAATTCGGACAAGAGTTCCACTAAATTTCAAGAAATAATTTAAGAACATTTTTACAAAACTTCATTGGTGGCCCATAAGCTACCCGTGAACGTATCTGTGACCGTAATATGATACCGCGAAAACCTTTATAGCGAGCTTGAACGAGCAAGCTCGATTTTAATGAAATTCCCACCAATCACTGTCATTAGCATCGCTTGCTATAACTAGAAGCAAAATTGGTTTCGAAATCCGAAGTAATGACAGCCCGATAAACGAGCAAATTATTACAATGGTCTAAATCGTAGCCACAAGTAGGTATTTACGACAAAACGGCGGCGACGTTGCTTGCAAAAGCGAGGTGAGAAATAGTCTGGAAATTGAATATCACAATAAGGTTGTAGCTCTTCCAACCGAAAATTACAACGTACAGTAAATGAAGTTGTTACTTGGTATTGTACTGGAATTTTCAAAATGGTCGGTCTTATGTGGTAGATATTACTACGTCAACGGAAAAGATTTGAAACAATTCGTTATTGTGCAATTACATTTTCAAACTATTTCCACCAAGAGTAGGTTAATTTCATCAGGGCAAGATAAAGAATCCACGGTAATTGTGGATTCGACTTTACCAAAATCAACCCAAACTCGACTTTTAAACAATACATTATGAAATGAAAAACGAACGAGCCCTCTTGGAATCATCGATAACTTACTGGCAGGGGTTGTGCCCACACAAGTGTGTACAACGTCTAGACATCTAGACATCTAGAGTCGAGACGCTCTGCTGCTACAGACGCTCTCTGCTAGACGCTCTGTATATCAAATCCACAACTCTTTTTGATTGAGTCGACACTTTTACCATTCTGAATGATTTGATAGAGACCATTAGTGTTTGTTAGGGCACTTTGGTGGATTTCCGACAGCCCAATGAATGGATTGGCTACCAATCAAATCAACGAAACTGCATATCAATATCCATGAATAGATTCCCTACAGACTTTTTTGCGAAGATAAAATAACAATGTACCTACTGACGATTTAGGAGAAATGAACATGCATCTTTTCGATACGTTGCGATTCAACTCAATTTAAAACGAATTTTCTATAATTCACGTGATTAAGAAAACAACCTTGCTCGAACAAGCGCATTTAATTTGATTATAGCAATCAGTTCAATTGTGTTATGCATTTAGTAAATGTACGACAAGTGTACCGACAGAGTGTACACAGGTATGCGTTTTAGAAGACTGTTATTAATTCTACTAGATACACACGAATCTGAGCGGTGCCTAAACATGACAGACTAATGTGAATGCAACATAAAACTGTGTAAAATTACAATTCTCAACACGAATAGACTAACACCAATTGGAATTCGTTCGCAGTTACACTTGCTTCGCGTGATCACAAATATTCGCTTTCTATCCGTTAAAATAGTATATTTTTCGAATGAGAATTGTTCTGGAAAAGTGTTTGCTACTTGGAATAGTAAATGAACCAAGTTTTCTTCATTTAAACGTGCGTGCTCGAATTGATGAAAACGCATGCCGCATGGTGTATATAGTGTTGGTATGGTGGAGTTTCGTGCCAATACTCAAGGGCTGTATAATCTGCTGGCACATATCGTGATAAAATAATTAATTATATTAAACCAGTTAAACTTGATTTAATATTACATTATACTGAAATAGTCATGTAAATTAACCCCTTTTACAACGCACAATCGAATTATTGCATTCTAAAAACAATGGAAATACAATTGAAACAATGTCTGGAAAAACCTACTCCGAAATCGAAAAATTCTAAGAAAAATTCCATGCTTGAAATTTGAAACTGATACTGATTAGAGGTACGAGTTTGAAAAATTTATGTCATGGGCTGGAGTCCTGCTTGAACATTGAATGCACGCTATAGGTCACAAGATGTATCTAAACGCTTCCTAAAGCAGAAAGAGTGTTGCACAACTCGCATACGCTAACAGTCGAGTATAACGTAAAGTCAATATATATA
>QKMV01000286.1:0-18511 GCA_003287335.1 Lednia tumana
TTTCCAAAATTTGAACATTTTCAATTTTAAAATAAGGGTCTAATATAGGGTCTAATATAGGGTATTTTTTATGATGTATAAAATACATCTGATGCGTATCAATGAAATTTTGAGAAGTAGCCAGGAATGCCGAATTCATAAAAAACACGATGCAATTTTCCCCGTTACTGTATCTTTAAAAACAGCTTTAGGAGGAGTAATTTCGTGTACCATTTGAAGGCCAATTTTTGCAGCCAATTTTAATGCCAATTATTGCAAGTAGTTCAAACTAATTCCGTCAGGAACTTCAACGTCGAATTTAAGGTTAAGGTTTAAGGTTTAAGGTTTCAGTTAAAAGTTTAAGGTTAATTACAGTTTTAAAAACCGTCTATGCTAAGCACTCTTAAGCGGTGGGCCCCTTGGTGCTTTTCGACAGGCGTAGGCTACGTGCCGGCACCGGGTTTCCCCTCTTCTCTGCTAGATTCATCATTACCTTATCATTATTCACCGACGCCATGTGACCTGGGCAATAAGTCGAGTGCGTCGTTAAACTCAAATAATCATCATCATCGTCATTAAACCCAGGCTTAATAAGAAATGCACTGCTGTCTCCGTGTTGATAAAATTTTTATCCCAGGCTCTGGGGATAAAATTGGGATAAATTGGCTCTGGAAAGGCAATTATGAAAATGGTCTGTTGAAGTTTTCTCTTTACCAGCTTCGCTTGCTACGCTCATCCAATGACGGTAAACGTAAAACCGCTCCTTGCTATATTTTTTTCAAATCGCAAATGAGAGTCGTGCCACGAGCCGCTAGTCAACAACATAGCAAACCATTTGTCGTCAAATCTTAAATTCCCCCCGAAAGATTTCCAGGAAATTTACCTCCCGCTGAACTTGGACCAAGCATTTCAAAATCATCGAGTGCACAAAACAAATCACCAACAATTAGTAGAGCCATAAACAGTTTCTCAGCATACACGCACATACCGCACCATGCCAAAGCAGAAGCATTTGACTTTATACCACATAGCTACTGCCAATGTTCTCTTATCAATTTATCGGAAAGAACCGAAAGTAATGCGTCTGCCGCATACATTCTGACATTACCTTCGCCCTCCTAGTAATATCTCATCCATACCTTCGCCGATAAGAGAGAACAGGACTCTATGGTATTCGATACTCGGCCAAGTGCAAATCAGTGTAAATGTCGGCGTGGCTCGGTCTTTGGAAATGCTTTTCCATCAACCAGATGCTGGTGTTGCTATCAGTTATTAGTTACTTACACATTAAGAAAACAGAAGACAAATATGTTGGAGGTAATTAATATTCCATCAGCTATGGCCGGGTGGGTAATAAATGATCGAGGATTTTCAGTGGCGACTTGTGGGTAAAAGTTTAGAAGGTGAGCCGCTTGACTCAGGTTACACAAGTCGGATCTTATGGTTGGGAGCACTGCACAAGGGGTAAAAGTCAATGTGGTGATGGAAATTTCATGATAACTTGACATTTTAACTAGTTGTTGTGAATTTTTGCGACTTTAAATTAACAAAGAAAGTAATTGAGATCAAGGTTCGGTTCCCTCACCCACCGAGATGCCGCTCGGTTTTTTTTCATTTCGATAGGTAGGGTGCAGAACAATTGGTGTACAATGTTTCACAGTTTTTCTCGGATTTGCTCTGTAAGTAAGAATTGTCTTCTCGACGTTTCGATAAAGCTCGTCTCATCATCTTCAGAAGTGAAGTCGAATTGTCGAGAAGACACTTCTTACTTACCGAGCAAAGCCGAGGAAAACTGTGAAACATTAAACAAACATGGCTCTGGAAGCCACCGTTTAACCAATTGGTGTAAAATTTATATAACTGTACATGCTGAGTTGTTAAGGTTAATTCTACGATGTTACCAAGATATTTATTAATTTTGCACACTTCTTTGATGAAGCGTACGTGTAAAGCTCCTCGATGAATTCGCCGATTGGTTGCGATTCGCCACGAACAGCGAGGGTCGAGCCGAAGAAGATCTGGATTAGCGAAGAGTTCGAGTCTAGTTGAGTGCCGTACGGGTTCTAATGAGATTATACTTATAGACCAAGTCTTAGCGCTAACTAACCGAACCAAGACGGTTCATTTCTCTCAATGAAGATCAATTTGCGAGCTCTACGAGCCCGTGGACGAGACACTATTTAGCCAACATTACGCTCTGAGCTTCATCATCGGGTCCCAGCACGAGTCGCTTATCGCCGACTTATATGCACCCGAGATGATTTACGTCCTTAACGACCAGATCGAAAACAATTCCATCGGGTGTTTTCCAAATAAATACTCAATAAAATCGATCCTCTCCTAAACAAAAAAATAAGACGTATTATCCCCCACATTACACGGTATGTCCCTTTTGATCTCATGATACCATTGTTTCTTTATTAAATAAGTGTTGTGAATAATTATTGCAAGCATCAAAGCGTGATAAACAATGAAGAGGCCATACAGGTATTGTTTTTCATTTGCGTTCATATAAAACCTACTAAATAAAAAAGGGTGTTAAAATATGAGATAAATAACACTCGAGAAACGTGCACGGAACGTTCTTATACAGGCCGGAGTGAGAAGCCTCGATTGCCGAAGGCGCGATATTGTGGCCAGGTAAGCTTACAAACTCACTAAGATAATTGAGCCACACCCTCGGCAGTTTAACCCTTGACCCCATCTGCTAGCTAGCCAGACGCGTTGCACAGAGCACGCCTAATGCATGCACACACTTCTTCGAGAGTGGAACATGCTTAATCGACGCTGGCGTGGTATTGTCTCAACTCTTCGATCCGTTTACTGCATTCGACGCAAGAAAAAGGGACGTTTTGAGTGAAATGAGATCAATTCACTGGATTTGCCGGTAAAGAAATGCTTTGGATACATGAATCATTGAAACTAGCGTTGGAATATGAAACAGACAAATATGGCAAGAGTCCAAATTAAGTATTTAGTACTTGAGCAGTTTTACTAAGCATTTCATTAACCAGTTTGTGGAAGCTTTTTTTTAGCATTGTACTAAGCTTAGGTCAAGATATGGGTCTAAAAACTTTTAGTGTCTTGTTAAATTTTATTTACAAAGAGTTGGAGGTCAAATCCACGAACTAATGGTGTTAGTTACTTTACCAGAACAGGATGCTGTACAAGTAATTAATGATCTTCATATTTCTTGATTAATTATTTGATTATTTATGATTAATTAATATTATTTCCAGAGATAACCACGTTGAACAATGACGTGTTTTCAATGCTAGCATGACTGTCG
This sequence comes from Lednia tumana, assembly GCA_003287335.1. Taxonomy (NCBI): domain Eukaryota; kingdom Metazoa; phylum Arthropoda; class Insecta; order Plecoptera; family Nemouridae; genus Lednia; species Lednia tumana. Next base: position 3,269 of record QKMV01000286.1, read on the forward strand.
AAGAACATTTCGGATTAACAACTCAGCTCGCCGTATGCATTTTTAATTCGGCCTGCATTCAAATGAGCACGGATTTGTAATTAAAAACACCTCTGCAGAATGTCGAGTCGAGTGGCATCTGATTCCTTGAGTGTGTAGAAGCGACTGATGAATATAAAGCTAGTAATGGATTTAGCAATTTGATTGGTCTGTCTTACTCGATCGACCCTTGTAGTTTTTGCCATCGCTGTTGGCTGCAGATAGCCAAATACAACAACAAACAATCAGGTGTGAACACCTTCGGAGAGCATGAAGAATACACTCATATCTGTGGTTAAGGCCAGATTATGTAAATGCATTACCCTCGAAGGCAAACGCAGTGTTAAGTTATAAATTATTATTCTTATTTGTTCCCTCATCTAAAAAAAAGCGTATAGACAATAGATTGGTGTTCTCATAATAATCTTTAAAAACCACGTCAAGAGGACTGGTAACGATACTGATCTGAGAAATTGCATCGTGGATAACGAAAATTGGGATTGATTATGTATCAGAAAATGTAAATCATGTTGTCCTTTGAAGTTTAGAAAATAAACACATCAGAGGTTGAACTTCAAAATTTGAAGAGAATGAACTTGAAAAATGCGAGAAATCTCATGCCCACAGTTCGCAATGCAAAGTCGAGTGCACGAAGGCTTGTTAGTTGAGTTGAAGATGTCAGTGGACTGTCTTTTCAACAGACGGATGCTATATTGCGATTAAAAACAAATCATGTGTTTAACTGTAGATTGCTTTATCTTGTGGCCGAAAGGTTACCTCCACACAATAATTCTTGAACATAAGCGCAATGCGAAATGGTAAGATTAAAACGAAATTGCTTGAAGCTGGAATTCCTATTTGTTGTAGCACCTCATTAAATTTATAAACACATATCATGCTATTAAAATCGTGGGCATCGTAATTGTAAGATTTCAACTAATAACAAAATCTTTTAGTATCAGTTTTTAGCTATAAAGTTTCGAATTAAAATACAACAGTTTGCATGTAGATTTCGAACCTCAATAAGGGTAGCCGTTACGTCAAACATTGGGGTCGCCACAAATTAATTCACCCACACCACACCACACTACGAGCACAATATAATCGCTAATCATCCCCAAAAATTCAAACTCGCGTCTCCCACTAATATAACGGGTAATTCTTTATTTAGCCGAAATGGCATCCCCCTTCAGCGTTCTCTATAGCAAATCCACTCACAAGCCCGGTCATTAAAAAACTGTTTCATCAGACCTTCAGTTTTTGGAGAGAAAAGATCGCGCTTGGGCTTGCATCCAAACAAAAGGCTGTTTCAAGCAGCTCAGCTTCACGAATTTAGAATCCAGGTGGTGTTGGTTTGAAAGCCGGTCAAGCGTATGTCAACATTGTAACTGCCTATCGAATAATGTTAATGAGGGTGCGTTATGCAAATGTGCGTGCTCGCATATTATGTGTTGTGCAATCGGTGGATGTACGCACAATGTAGTACGTCTGATAGTCATTACAGATGAAAGATAATGCGTATTTCGTGTGCTCATTGTTGGGAGCTGTAAAGGGTTAGTATTGAAAATACTTGAATATGTAATTAGTGAAATTGTTATAATAGAAAGATTGTATGTGGGAATTAAAATAAGGGGTTGATTTTATTTTCGGGATTGAATGAGACGCCAGATTTGAATTGAACGAAGCTAGCAGTGATACGGAAATGTGAACGAATGACATTATTGAAATAACGATCACATTTATTGGCCATCATGTTGTTTTGAACCATGTCCAAATAATAACCACGAAAATCACCAAACTAGGTTTACGCTCGGGGCTCAACTCGCGACGTTTCAGGGGTATACCAACTGTCAGTCTTATCTTATAGATTGTTATTCGGAAAGTGCTGATACTAATTACGTATTCAGTCACAATTAAATTTCAGGAAATTGAAAATATTAATTGAAAATAATAATTTCCGTTGGATATAATAGACCACTTTTCCAAGAGCGTCCAGCAATGATGAGTAAACGCTTTTGTGAAGAGAACACCAATTAAATTGATTACAACAACAGCAACCCATCTACAATCCAGCGATTGACTCATTACCGATCGCTGTGAAATGAACGTATGAATTATGTAATTATTCACAAGCTGTGAAGATCTGAGAGCCTGAGACCAGCACGAGCGCCGGGAAAGAGTTATTGTTATTAAATAGCACAGTGGGACGCTGTTGGCTTACACGAGCGACTCACAAGAACCAAGAGTACAGATCAGACGCCATGACAGTCTGGCTAGGTTTAACAACAGAAGAAAACAACGTCGACTCAGTGCGTTTCTGATCAGCCTGACGTCTGAAGGCACCGATTGATTGATTATAGGTGTGTTTAACGACGCAATCGACAATAAACCATGAATGACTTTCATCGTGCTGTCATTTAGTATAGCGTCGGTGCTAGCCAGGGCGTTAATGAGGGTGATGATGAACTTACCACGTAAGAGACTAAACCTGGGGCCGTAACGTAGCCTGCATGTGAAGTAGAACCAAGAGGAGCACAGCTTAACGTCCCTGTCGAAGGACGGTACAGCTCGAACGGCAGGATTCCTCCACTAATCCGTGCTGTCAAGAGGTTGATGGCAAGGCGAGTGAAGCTGTTGTGCTAGCTGCAAACCATGTAACCTCTCTCCCGAACAGAACTACGGCTTAGCATAAATGAAACGGCGCGGAAAGTATTTAAATACAAGCTTTTAAAGCCCTCAAACCTCCGAATAGAACATTCAAGAAGATATTCTCTTGATATAGCGCCATAATCTTGTTATCTCTCGTCCACGCTATAAAGAACTGGCTCGACCCATTTTAGCTTGACAATTACGTGTATGTGTCTACGCTGGAAATGTCATACTGGCTGCCCGATTTGCACGATTTTGTCCTAAACGTCCTCAGACATATAACAACAACCATCGAGATCTAACCAAAGCAAATCAACATTACTCGAACCTGCCAATTGTACAGCGGACGGCTGCATCTATGTCCACGTAAGGTAAACAAGCGTTGCAATTTGATCCCTTCCACACCACCAGCTCATTATCATGAAATGTTGAATCAGACGATACTTTTCCGAACACACCTAACGCGATCGCATCATCATTCGCAACATCTTTTACCACGTAATAAATAATTTGTTTTTAATTATTTCTATCATGCACACTCACTCAGTATACACAACATATCGTGTACTCCTGGATGTAAACCACATCGATGCACCTAAAGTCCGTTTCAACACAAGCTGACGCACTAAGGCGGCCATCCCTGGTGCGGTAGCCGCGCGCGTAGCACGTCTGCCTTGCAATCGGAAGGTCCCGGGTTTCGATCGTAGTGACCAGCTATCCTAGTTATATGTATTTCCGACATCCACCACAGTCATTCCAGGTAAAAAGCTGGAAGAGTTCTTTTACATAAATGGTACGGCTATCTCCTTATCACCCTCTTTATCTCCAAATTCTTTCCCGAACCCTCCTGATGACCCGCAAGGCTTGGTAGCTTGATATGGTCTGCTCAACTCTCCCCCCCCCCTTCCCACCTCACACAATATATATTATTAATTACCTTTTCTCCCAATAAATCGCTGCAATAATAACCCATCAACGATATTGAATTACTTGATTTGATTTTCCTCCCACGCAGCAGAGACAACATACTGTAAGGATACATTGGCGAAGCGCAAACTCACGGGGCTCTACCACAAGATAAAATTCGGGGGTCTGCCAAAAAATTGTTCTCGTAGCAAAAAATAGGGTTCGAACTCAAATATCTAGCACGCGTTAATACGATTAGCACCGCAGGCAATTTTTTTGAGATACAACTCATGTTTCAGGGCTTCGGTGTGCGTTAACTTTTAAGTAGTAATTATAGAGCCCGCGGTAAAGAGATGTATACCCATTGAATGGCAGTTAGAAACAATTTCCTCTTCTCCACAAAGTGAGGACATAGGTGATGTTGTTGCCTGGTCGTCAAAATACTCTAAGATATTGTTGTCACATACTTCCCATAACAACAGAGTATGTTCAAGGGGCTCCAATTGTTGCGGGGGCGTCTTGGATCTCCACCACGCCACTGGTTGTCGGCATTAATGACCTAATCACGTCCGTGAGTCTGCCGTCGGGGACTGAGAGGACTGAGAAGACTGAGAGGCGACACTGCAGCGCGCACGACTCGATCGGATGTGCAGAGTGCACAGTGCACAGTGCACACACCTAAATCGTTAGCACCCACACGAGAAGACAAATACAGCCTAATCAACGTCGTGTAGCCGAACGAGTATGTGTGGAACCAAACAGAGTAGGTGGCGTGTTCGACGCGGCGGGGACATTTGCGTTGAACTATTGCGATTTAGGACGCCTCATTTGCGTATCTTATCTAATTAATTGTATTGGTTTCGCATCTTGAGATGCACATGGAGTGGAGAAAATTATCGATAAAGTTTTATTTGAAAGTGATATTTATGCGTGCATTGACTGTTGACTTGATGTTAAAGGTATTAGGATAAGTGAACTTTTAATTATATGAGCTGTGAAGATATATTCGTGCTTACACAAAACATGTGCCATTTAATAAAAATGATTTAAAGGTTGTAGTACGCTTCTTGCTTGCTAAATTCTTTGAGAAAATGACAAATCACTTATCTTAAATCTAAATCAGTCCTTATGTAATGCTATATCGACCTGAATCGAAGCAAGTTCTTACAAACCAATCCCTAATTGCTATCAAACATGTCTGAATCATCGCGCTTTTAATCGCAAAGAATCGTCCAGTTAAATCCAACATCAAAATAATGCAGCACATCGAATGTCCAATAGATTTCACATTGATTGCTGCATTTAGCAACCCCACCTTAAAACATCGTCGACAACTTCATAGAGTTCCAAACATCGTGCCATTTAATACATGCTTGCAATACTGATTGTTAACTATTTAAATTATCGGTCCGTTAGTCAGTAGAAAAATCGCACACCTTTTATGTACTGATAAAGGTGCAATATGGAAGTTCTGGACCATTTTTAACTCTCGCGTGAATGATAATGACAAAATAATGTATATAGGAGTGCCAATGAGGTATAGAATTTAATCCGTCGCATTATTATAATTCCGTTTATTGATTTCAATCAGTATGCTATAGTTGTTGCATCATTGTTAATTAACAAAACCATTGTCATTCCCGAAGTTGAGATTGGCCGCCATGAAAAACAACAACATAAACTTTTATTAATCATTGTTTGTGGGTATTTCGAAGGTAGTGATATCACCGCATAGGAGGGGGTAATTTCTGATATGTCAGGTGACCAAACCGATGTCACTGATGGTAATCAAATATTCAGGTGGGTGATTGTTTTGAGAAAAAACGACAACGGCGTTTCTCTCTTTGGCCACACACCTTGATAAGTTAGACAATCAAAACATATACTAGTGTCAGTCAGCCTATGGACGAAAAGATACCCCACGTGCTTTGGCCGTATGGACTTCAAAAGTTAATGAACTTAAATCGTTGGGATTAAAATTGTATGTCTCATTGTTAACCTTTATGAATTCATCGTGTATGGCTAATCCTTATTTGGTGGCGATCAAATCAATACCTACTTATAATATATCGTGTGTCAAATCTAACAAGTCAGAATAGAGACATGGATATAGGTGTATGTATCCATGCCTATGTCGAGATAAATCTCATTTCTACAAGAATGAAGCTGTTCTAAATACTAATTTAAATCCGCTTTCGTGTGGTTTTTTTTGGATGCATAACACTGACAGTTGCATGTATAGAGTAAAATATAGGTTTGCAAATCGAGAAAGAATACGAAAAATCATCAAATTTTAGAATATGTAGGTGAGCTGACCTTAAAAAAACGTTCGTGGAGATTTCCCACACTTTTGGGTTAATATTGCACGTAGATATTCCTACAAAAGATGACACGGCCGTCCCTTCAAGGTATGTCTCATTTACCAAAACTTCGATGTACAAAAATGAACGAACTTTTACTAACAAAATTTACTAGCAAATGACCAGGCAGCGTGACAACTAGTTGCTAGCCGGAAGGGTCAAGCAGGTTCGATCCCCGCTTGCGACACGATCATTCTGCTTACGTTTAACAGCTCATCTCACCCACATTTTCTTACTTCAGCATTGACCTATAATATCTATAGGTTGTTCAAATTCTTGAGGCCACAGTCAACTCAATACAAAAATACGCTTCATACGCTTTCGAAAACCTAAATATTACGTACTGATATCTTAAAGAGTGAACTGGACGAAATCATACTCATACAATTCACATCCTGAAAAAAGCACACCCTGCGTAAGAAATCCTAAGAAAAATCGCTAAAACCTTCTCGATTTTCCGTGAACTGTCTACTTGTTTAGGGGTTAAACACTTCTCCCCAGTTTATGAATTTTTTTTCGAAAGCCAGTGCTAAGTTTAGGAAAGAGACTTGTGTCTAAAAAATTACATAAGTCGGATTCTTTTTTATTTAGATGCCATATGTCGAATTATATTGCACCATGAACCTATCGTTCAGCTCATCGAACTATTTTCGCTAAATTGCAAACAAGGAAATGAAAAGCAAGTTTTTAGCTTGATTTCCCGTCGAATCAGTTTGGTTGCACGGTGGCCTAGGTACCTACATCACCATTCTGTCACGGTGTGTGTTTGTGTGCGAGTGTTTATGTGTGTGTGTGTGTTATTGGCTATTAGAGGAGCTATCTGATGACCCGGGTTCAATGTTCGTCACGTCACGGTGATGTCACCGGCAGCAATCATTCACAGAACATTATATTTGATAGGTTCACAGGTATTTGCGAATGCTCTAGGTACCTACCAACGTGATGATATTGTCACGATTTCATGCACAGTATGATCATAGGTAGTTGGAAGCTTTTTATTTTGGTATTATAGCAGAAAAAATATCACTTGAAAGCGGTATACCTACTATCGGGATTAACGTAAGAAATCAGATGATTTATTTATGAGATTTGAAGCTTCCTGATTTAGTATTATTTCTGACATCTTTCAAGATCGTTACAGGTATTATGTACCGGATTCATTTGATTTGTTTGCATTTTATTTCGGTGCAATAAACCAACCGTTTACAATGTTCAATCATCGCTCGTTAAAAATTACCTTTCGCAGAAATGCTACATTGTGGTACTTCTCTGTCTAGGTTGACCAAACGCTCCTAATTGTAATTAACATGCAGTTCTGGAGAGGTCGGATATGGAGATGAGTACGGATTCAGTCGTGCCCTGTGGAAAAGTAATTCTAACCCAGCGTTTGCAGCCAGACTGGTCGAGTGATAATTCGCACACAAATAATAAATTAAAACCAGGAATTTCGGAGATCTGGATCGATCCCTAAACCTCTCGAACTCTGGGGAGACGCCCCGACGCAAGGGTGTATGCCAGTAATGCACATTGCACTCATGTAGGGGGAAACAAGTTTCATAAAATATTTTGAATTGCGTCAAAACTTTATCTCACTGGGGCAAAGAGAAAATTTTGTTCAAATCGTTGAAAATTCTCGAACACCAAGCGTGTAAAGCTGTTGAGTTTGTGTAATACATTGGCTTCGCGGCAGTTCAGTTTGCTATTTTTATTTTCCGTGAAACTGTTCATTTCAGCTGGATTTTCACCACGAAAATATACGTACAATGTAATAAAATTGACAGCTGAATGTTCATGTGTTTGATAAAATATCGTAAAATCATTTATCACATTTTCGCACAAAACTTAACAGTAGGCTGGACCAAAATGTAACTGCTAACAAAAAGATGACCACGTCAGTAGCGTGATTAATTTCAAACGAGACAATTGCGGATTACCTTCGTGCATCTGAGTCCAAGTAAAGTGTTACTGAACCGTTTTTCTACAAGTGTGTTCAAGAGTGGAGGAGAAAATGTGGTTGTGTGTGTGTATCATAAATTTAAATAATGATTAGGTTTGAAGACCATATGGTCACGGTCACCAGGAGATCACCTAAGAGTAAGATCACCTTCTTCACGCCTACATCTTTGGCACTTATATTGTTAATTAAAACTCCACTACATTTCTTAATGCTGCCTCGCCTCTAAATAAGAAGATATCTGGGAGCTTATGCTGGCAGGGGTAGAGCAAGTTAAGTGTCAATGTATTACTGTGCAGTCAACACGCAAACTGACAATTTGGGTAAGAAATAAAAAAGTTAGGTTAAGTAATCTTGACATTAAAACGATAGAGTTACGAGAATCAATTTTCAAACCTTAAAAATAAAATAAGTGGGAGTTTGATGAATTAAGATGGATGCACAGCCAGTTAATATGACATGAGTTAAAAGCTTCCAATATGGATCGAACCAAACAAGCTAAATTTCTGAAATATGTTACAAAAACGTACTGGTGTTTTCTTTGCTAATTTATAAATTTAAGGTGTTATCTTCTGCATAAATGTATGTTTCGTAGCGCTCCGTGAATATAGCCGTTTTTAGTATAAACTACATGTCAAATTACAACAAAAATTGTCAGAGTTCACAAACAACAATTATGTTCCTCGCGAGCGGGTGAGGTTTTGTGTATCCCTGTCCAGGGGTTATTGTCATTGTAAACTGATAGGTGACAAAGAATTGGGATGGGCGTTAGTTTAAAACAGTATGCACATTGTTTGGTGGCACGAGGGGAAGAGGGGGGGGGGTCGCGGGGGGTCACGGGGGAAACGCGTCGCCCCCGCAACTCGTATATAACGAGATGGAGCGTAATCGTTTGTGATGCAGCTCATTTACAACAGTCTCGAGAGCCAAAAAAAGATGAGAGACCGGGGAAGGGAAGGGAAATGTTTTCATTATAGGTACATTCCGGTGCACCCAACGCGCGACCGGTGGCCACTAGGGGTAAACAATGTCCGTTTTAAAGGTGAGAAAATAAAAATATGTTATGATTACTTTTCGGAGACAACGTCAACAACGAATCGGGTCCACGCCCAGTGGACAATGACTTCACTGATTGAGGTATGCGTCCACTAAAACTTCTAGAATAAACGCGGTGAACATTTTGGACGCTGATAAATTATTATCGTCTTGTGTGCGTATGTCAGTGAATTAGCTTTCCACATTTCCATAGCGGGCTCGGAAAATTTATGTCGTACGAGATTATTACATTGGATTTTCCCACGCTAATGCGTTCATTTATTCTGGATTCAATCGAAGCCTCGTTCGATGGGTACAGGAGTACATATCTCTTGAGGTAAATCGATTAAAAAACAAAACAAAGACTTTGATATCAAACAATGTGTATAAACGTTTTCTCTCTTTTGTAAGCGTACACTTTGGAAGTGTTTTTAAGACAGTACGTACAGGGATACGGTACTGATGTGTGCACATATATACCTATACCTTTTAGTTTATTAGTGTATGCATATAACTCTCTCATGAATAATACGAATAGTGTAGGAGTAAAGAAGAACTCGCGCAAGTGAGAGAGAGAAAAATAAAGTAAAATAAAAACTTTATGAATAAGAAACAATGGATAATAAGAAAAGTTATAATTTTATTGTTTCGCTTTTTAGGCCAAGTTGAGTTGAGGCCTTATCTATTTATACACATTTATATAGCATTTGGTTTAACTATTCCACCCTCATCTGTATAGTGAGAGAAATCTATTATGTATCCGTGAGCCATCCTCGCTTCTCTCTCAGTCGGTTATTTATCGATGCGCACTGCTTAATTTAATGCTGCTGTTTAAATGCTGAGCCACACAAAATTTAGTGTCGCAACATTTGGAGGAGAAAAAAAAATGGCACGGAAGGTCCTTTATTGTTCGGTATGACGTTTATATATATGTTTCTGCGATGAACGATTTGAGGGACTTTTTTCTCAACTCCAGGATTACGGCTTTGAGATGTCATAATAAGACAAAGGGCCAGTTTTTCAATCATCGGTTACTAAATTGACTGTCCGTTACATAAAAATAACTACGTCTGATTAGTTAATTCCATAGTTATTACAAGCTAACGGTCTGTTAGCTCCTTAAAGGACTAATGGACGCGCGTCGCTAGAGGACGAAAGCAGAAGACCCCAACTAGCGAAGAAATGGACAGTCGGTACATGGTTGTGGTGCAGTTCACCATCTGGCAAATACAATGTGCAGATATGTAGATTCTTCGTGAGATGCAGGTAATCTTACGTTTGACTCCACATTTGATCAGGAAAACTGAAATAACGGACACTTTGGAATGAAACGCGTAAAAAGCGACCTCTCTGTTTGGAGCGCCGTGCATTGAAATCCCCGCACGCAGCGTTTCGCTTCACCTCGGCGCCGGCGCAGATCGCTTACAGTTTTCGCTGGCGTATACCAGTGGTAAACGCGAGTACAAGGATGGAAGGTGCATGGAATTATAAAAAGGCGTAAAGTTTAGATATCACTTCGGGATCATTGCTACACCCGCCTTCATCACGAAGATGCTCATCATAAATATTCATCGAACGAGTTCCGATTAAAACCTCTCGATATACACCATGCATGCCTCGGCTCGCGAACGAAATGTTTAGCGTATGATTATGTCTCATTTTATTTTCGATATCGACATAGTATTATTATTATTTCCGGGACCCACCTATTGTACAGGTTACGACCAGAAAATCTCAGAGACCCTCTGGCCATGCATTTTTTGGGTGTGGGTGCTAAAATGTTTGGCCGTCTTCATTGTGAAACAGGCGATTCGCCTAAGCTGTATTAATTTCGCATCTCAATGCGCTACTAAGTCGTGATGTGTACTTATTTGGACGAAATATTTGAACTTTTTGCGTTTGATGCAAGACCAGTAAATGATTCTAAGATATTCGTCGACATTTACGATAGTAACAAAGAATTCGTTCCCGTTTGAAGCTTAAGAAGTTACGGGTTAATTGGCCGTGACATTACCCGAGGAATTCAAGAAATGGCAAATCTACTCCTCCAATCGCTTGATCCTATTTGGATGACTAATAAATAATTAATACCTCGTTTAATCAAATCACCTATTGATAAAATAGTTGATCTATACCTTTGAGATATGTTGTCAGATAAGCTAGATCTGGGTAACAAGCTCACATATGAATGCTATTGTTTATACATGCAACTCTAGGTTCATTAGAAATATTTGACCTCTACCTAGGTGAGCTATGTATTCTTCTTTGAGCTGATTGATTTGAAAAAAACTTTCGATAATACTAATGACAACGACACGTCATGGTTTATGATCCTAAGAATTCCGAGAGAGAAATGTTACAGGAGAGTGAGAGAGAGGCAAGTTGCAGCAAAGAGGTTTGATCAGATTGTTCAAAGTCAGATTTGAGTCCTTGAATAAAATGCACAGGTGTTGAACTTGAAATAAAGGCATGACAGCTGAAATTATTAATCTTAAAATAGTTTTAGTGCCCAGTTCTATCTGATAGAAAATACAAATGGCATTCGCATATGATTTTATTTGAAACACACACGAGAGTGTTATTAAAATGACATGAAAACCAGTGATGTATATCTTATATACATTAAACTGTTGCATTATGGAACGCCCTAAGACCAAAATTCGTACGTATTTTGCTATGAAACACCGTGCTATTTTATCAGTAGGATATCTGTGCAATTAAAACTTTTAAAAAAGCCAACCAAGTTGCTCAACTGCCAAAGTTTTTTATTCGAATTCTGTAGACTTCCAGTTGAAAATTCTGTCCAGAACTTAACAAAATACAATATTTAAAAAAAAAAGCCCATCATATAATTGAATGCATCTTAGAGAAAAAACCCGAAAAACCAGAGAGAATCTGAAAAATAAACATGTGACTTAACATCAAATCAGCCTGAAATATTGTGCACTTAAACAAATGAAATACAGACACCATGCAGCCATGTATTGAAATCTCACTGTTCCCAAATAGAAGATAACAAAACACAACCAAAAACACAGGAAATTAGCTGATAGGCAAATATATTGTGGCTGGACCTGTTTTTACACTACAAAATTCATATAATTTCAACAACTGCATCGCAAAGAATCTGCAAGTTCACTAATCAGGTTAACATTCCAGCTGGGAGTAAGAGTGATCTCGTCCATCCACACACTCACATAGCATCACACACACACACATGAGATATACGCGTGATCACAGCATCCTATTCAATAATATCTCCCAATCCCTTGCCCGAGCTCTAATCAAGATAAATGGATTCATTCTCGGCGTGGGCTCAACAATCAAACTGTTCGAAGATCTCAGCTCGTGCCCATGGCTTGGACCAAATGATGGTGTGGGTTTTTGAGGTAGAGAGTTTAACACTTGCCAGCGGGGGTTCAAACCACGGACCTCACGTCCCCCAAAGCTATGTTCAACACCGCAACTCCAGTCCAGTCCAGTCCAGTTCAAACGACGTCGCGTCATTGGCAGATTAGAACGCCAGGAATTCGGTGCGTTTGAGAATTCGTAGTCATCGCAGAGTGTTTGGAGACTTGGGATTTGATTTTTTATGCATTTATTTTTGAATATGAGAACTTGGCTTCACACTTCAGAGACCCCTTACCCTACCTGGCGAGTTGTGGAGAATGTGTGTCCGCATAGCTCAGCGGTAGAGCTTCGACTGGTAATCGAGCAGTCCTGGGTTCGGATCGCTTTTACATTGGTCCCACTTCGCTTTCCTTTCATTTTTTAATCCAGATAGTGACTTATATACGTGTATTCGTATTTTTATGGCATTAATGCTTGAGATGTTAGAAAAATCCAATGAGCTGTTACATAAATATCAGTAGTTGATGACTTTCGTCTAATTTAATTGAAGAAGTTCTGTTAGTTTGACAGGCTGGATCGGCGATTTCGGCCACTTTAGGCCAGAGCTCAACATTTTTGGGATTATTTTCTTGTTTTTTCTAGCAGAAACGTGGCGAAATCGTAAACCTTCGTAATTTGTATTGTAAATTTAGCTCTGAGCATCTCTAATTGGATCGTTAAAACATCGAAATATGCAAGTCTTACAACACATTAAAAAACCAGCTCTTCTAAAATCGCGTGGTAAAAATTACTCGATCTGAATTAATACAATTAATCAACCGCAACTCCTATTTTACTATTTGTAGTTGTACCCGCACTCTCTATGCCTATATAACATGAACACACCTGTTTCTGATCACTCGAAGTTCTCTGCAACGGAGCCCCCCGTCGGTTCAATCTTTTATTCTAGTTAATTGATCATCTTTAACCATGTCGTGTGGCTTAATAATATGTACAAGTCAGATTATCGCAGACTAATTCATAACCCCTTCAGCCAATCAATATCAAATCCCCAGCCATTGTTGAAATATGACTTGGCCAAAATCTAAGACATGTATTTATAGGTTTCATCTGGAGTATAACGCCTTCAGCTTGTCTAAACTGAACGCAATGCGCTCTCGAGTGAGTTGATGAACTACGCTGTACCTAAGTATGTACGTGTGTATCTGGTATGCTGGTGTTTGTCCACATATGTGGGTCGATACATGCTTTATTAGCGGGGCGAAGAGGGATAATTATGTGTGGAATTACGAATAACGACGGAAAATATCGCTGTAGAAATAGAACTAAGATTTATATTCATGTTGCGGGGATTTCAAAGTAAAATCGGTTACTAGTAACAAAACGTAGCACAATTATTGACCACAGAACGCATCGCAAGGGAATTTTGAAATAATTAACTAGAAACGGCTGAATCAAAATATGGTGTCGGTGCAGTAAAAAATCTTGTTAGATTTCCAAGTGAGCTCACCATTTTAGTTTCCCCCCAAATATTACATCAATTACATGTTTCAAATACGCATATAAATGATCATATACTCGGTGTGTGCTAGGAATTTCAAATTCATAGACAAATAAGTCTCTTTAAAAGCATGTCGTTCGAGCACTATTTTACCCAAGCCTTTTTGCCGTGAAGATCACCTTTTTCCAGCAAAAAAGATCGGCTCGCTTTTATCGCGTCCAAATCGACCGATTAAGTTCGACTAATTGCACGACGCAAGGGTCGAAGAGGTCAGACAAGTGGCGACTGCTTTCACAAGGCGGTGTTCTTAAGACCAAAGCTCGGGGGTGGCGTCGACCATGGGGTAGACTTTAGATAGGGCGCGAGTGGCGAATAGCGCCAGGGGTTGAGATCAGGGAGTGAGCGAGAGAGAGAAAGAGAACGGTAGCAAATCGGAAATTGAGATAATCGAAGTGTAGGAACGCGACCGGTGTGCACAAGGATCTATAAACACCGACTCCGCTTCGCAAAAGCAACGCAACGCAAGCCAACGCAGCCAACGCCAAGCCAACGCAGGGGAAGGCAACGCATCGCAACGCCCTTGGTCTTTATTCTTTCTTAACTTCACGTGTTCGGTTGATAAAAAACAGTCTCGCCATCTCTTTTCTGTTCCTATCGCTTCCCACTCGTACGGTCTCTCTCGTTTTCATTTACTACACGATCGATCTACGTCTTTCTATTACACCTTTCCAATTCGCTTTTCTATTTTACACACTTTCGTTTTCATTTACTTCGCGCGCGACTACTTGACGCGTGGTCGCCTTTTCTTTCGGGCCGATTGTTTTATCTGCCTTGGTCTATAGATTTTCTTGAACATTTGTCCACACACTTGTCTTTAAACGCCTGCTAAAATGTGTACTCTGTCTGGACGAATGCCATCGACATGTTTGAAGATTGTACGCGTTGCTGTAAATTTATCTCGCGCCGGTTTATTTAACTCTTTAGTTCAGTTTAATATTTATTTTTACCGCTTTTGTGATCAAATTCATTCTAATGCCATCATTTAAATTACTATCACCGACTGGAAATGATTACTTGCCTTCGGAACATTATAGAGATTACTTCTGGTAGCATTTAACGACCTTAATTTTCTTGTGGAAACGGGAATAATTTCTCAATAACCACCCTGTGAGGAAGACATTAAAATTTCCGGACCAGTAAGAAGGGGTTAATTGTTGACTCAACGTTGGAAATAGTGAGGTAGGTCAGGCATCCGGTGTGCGTAAGATGCGTTAACGTTCACCAGCAGACGTGGAATGGCGCGATGAGTGCGTTGCACCTTGCTTCACGCACGTTATTGGCGGAAAATTTGTCGCTCTAAATTTGTGGGGTTCCTGTTCTTGGAGGGGGTAAGCTTCTTTAGTATTTGAAAAGTTCCTGTGCTTGGAGGGGGCAAGCTTCTTTAGTATTTGAAAAGTTCCTGTGCTTGG
>QKMV01000287.1:1434-15695 GCA_003287335.1 Lednia tumana
TAGTTGTAGCGACTCGCTATCATAGCAGCTAGCTATACGTATAGTTGTAGCGACTCGCTATCATAGCAGCTAGCTATACGTATAGTTGTAGCGACTCGCTATCATAGCAGCTAGCTATGTGTACATTAATTTCAAAACGCCGCCTGCATTTCCACGGGCGCCACACTTATGTAATGCGATCGTAAATTTGAATTGCGACAATTTCAAATAACAAAATATCCGTGAAATTGGCGCAGGAAGTCAAGTTGCACATAAAATTACATACTTCCATGGCGAATAATCGCTTCCTTGTTGTATCTGTTAGTTTAATTACATGTTTCGCATGCAGTTTTAAAATGTGTTGCACGTTAATGCAACGCAATTATATTGTAAATGAAATGTAGATTTTGGGGTTTCGTGATGACGAATCGTTTATGGCCGTGGATTGATCGAAAGGGAATGCCGGTCTGTGTATTTTATGACAGGTACCTTGCATGCCGTACGAAAGTGTGTAGAGCATTTCGAAAGTAACGGACGTGTATGCAAGACTTGCTGTTCTAAAAATCTACATGTCGTGCGTTTCAACTTCGCCAGTGAATATTTCATGCGAAGAACCAAAAACAGTTTGACTTTGAGAGGATAGTCATTATGGATCGATAGCTAAAATATGCAATGCAGAACTCTGTTTCGTTTAGTGCTGTATGAATTCCGTCCAGTTTTTTAAACGAGCATCAAAAACGGCAGTTTAAAACTTTCAAATGAAATACTACATGCTGCTTATCAGTCCACAAACCAAACAAAGTTTAAGTAAATATACGAAACCATACCCCGTGGTTAGTTTTAAACCAAGGTAAACGCTGGTGGTATCACAGGTTTCATTAATCTCAATCTGATCAATTTGGCAGTTGGGAAGAAATATTACAGGCTACTTCTTATGAGCTTTCCACCCTTTCTAAGGTCCATTAGATTTTTTGCAAAACAAACCTTAAAAACTACCGTAAAGAAACGTTTATGAAGACCAAAAATATTCTTTTTTGTAAATTCTTGTACCTACAATTTTCTTAATACGTGAATTCAGTACATATTGACCCTAATATCCTTTCGGTTCCCTGGCTAGGGTGGAAAGCTTATAAGATACAGCCTGTACTTCACGACCATTTTGCGGCGTTTCGTCCGTGACAACACACGCGATATTCTCGGCGACACGCGACCTATCGTGGCAAAATTACATCACCAGCCGCCTCAAAGAAGACCACTTTTAGAATTTTGGCACCGTTTACTTATTATGTCACGAAAAGTTCGATTTTCAAAGAAGTGCATTCGGCCCATTTGGCAACGTGCCAGTACCCACAATTGGTGCGCGATAATTCTCAAAGATGAGCGTTCAGCGTGGCCTACAAGACAACAACCTATTAGAGATGATGATAGATTTAACACGCCGAAAGTCTTGTCTGGAAAAAAAGCAACATGTCTTCCATAATTCGTGTCGCGGCGCTGGCTTATAACGAAGTGTAGAAACGGAAATAAATTTTGGCCGCTGGTAAATACACACGCTGGATTGTAACTTGTGAAGCTAAATTTAAAAATGATCGCGGACGCGGCGTTTCATCAACAGCTTTTAATGGGTTCCTTAATTCGTTTTGTTAGCCCATTAAAGAAAGTTCTCGGCGCTGCTTTCTTGTGTGTGTCTATGCGGAGTAACTCGCGCCATGCTTCTATTTAACGCATTACTTTCTTAATGAAGTGAACAACTTATTTATTTGTAACTTCAAAACTGTGTAAACTGAATATTAATCTGCGTCAAGTGAAGTCGCCCGTCTTGAAACGTACGCCAAGAATGTTTTTCAACTTGTCTGTCGCGCGTTTTGTGACCGCAAACAGAGTAATTGGATTCTATGAAGCTATTATGTCAGGCGAGTTGGCTATATAGAAATGTAATTCTTCGGATGTCACCGGACAGGTCTCTATTCGGTCGTCGACTCAAAGAGCGGCCGATTGTTAGTTCCGTTCATTATCTATTACCTACCTGTTGACGCTACACTTGCGAATTGCGACTTGCGACTTGCGGCTAACCGCTTTGGGGAAGTAAAAACGCCTTGCTTCTGTTATTGACCAAAAAACAAATGGGCCGTTTAACCTCGACGTATTACCCAAGCGACCCGTGCAGGAAAACGTTCACGGACCAAACTGCTTCAGATGCTGACTCAGCCCTGAAAGATACTCGATGATATAGATAAGCAAGAGACTTGTAGATACAAGTATAGTTTAGACCTCTCGCCAAGCTCCCCTTTCAAATTTGTTTTTCTTTGCCGGTTAAATATTGCTCGCATGTAGCAAAAAACACCATAACTCATCACGCTCGCGAGCATGTTTCGGCTTTCTGGGCTAAAATATTGAAAACATGCTGGCGAGAGCGACCTTGGTTACGCTTTTATCTCCACAACTCTTTCGAATTACTGTCATAGGTTAACGCGAACGGTCGAGTCAGCATTTGTCGAGGAAACTTGGTCTGCAATGAATGCAGACACGCCGCTCCGGACATGCTTCAACCGATGAGTTTGGGTATCGGCAAAACTCTCTCCGATTTTCCATAACCGTTTATTTTTTCGGTTTACACACAGCGGGCGTTCAAGCAAGGATCATCGCTAGCAAACACCGTTCAAAGCACGCGCTGGGGATATTGCCAGATCTTTGCGAAAGGATTACTTCTCATTTTCTTCTTCCCCTATCCGCCATGTAATTTCCCTGACAATGTTTGCTCATGTCACTCAATTCGATCTATTTGCGAAGAGGGCGACTTGGATCTCCCATGTGCCATCATTCCTGCGCACCGACGCCCTACGACGCCGCCTGCTGTTGACTCGACGCCACCCGCTACACATCTTGCAATGACGTCTTGTGCGAGTTTGGACGATGACTGTTCCGGGGATTCGCGATATAAATGATAAACACAACATCGGTTTGACCTGTCAGTCGATAACTGCGCGAGGGGAATGTCTAGTAGTGTTTGTTCATTCTGTTTTTCTTTTCAATGTCGTTATTGATTTTAAAAACGTCATGTCGTGTCCACTTCAGGAAGTGACCCTCGACGCTTGTCTCCCTATTCATAAATTCATGATCAACTTGCACCTTATTTCGAAATTCAAGTTCAACTCACGTTTTCATGATATCTAATTCTGGTCGTGTCCTCTCCCATAGGCCGACAAAGTTTGGCTTGGCGCACTGGCAAAAGTCTATACAGCGGACTTGAGGATAGTTCTATATCTTAAGGTCGAGTTAAGATAACTTTTGTATTTAACACTTGAGTAATTTTGGCACAGTTCACAGCTTCACACCCTTCTGGAGATGTCATGTTCAACACTGATCAATCATCGCCGAGATTCGACCGAGCCCTCTACGCGCTCTGCTTTCTATTATTTCAGTGACCCGAACATTGATCTTAATTCCGTTTTGGCAAAACTTCTTCATTACACGTATAACGTTATTGTAGGAGTAGCTTGCGTCTGTCATGTTAAAAAGCATTTATCTCTTCTAAAATTTTACGCTCAAATTAAGATGGAGAGAGACTAAAAGAGCGTTGAGCGTATTCCCCCCCCCCCCCCCCCCCCCCCCCCCCGCCCCCCTCTAAAGGATGTGACATTGACACCGACCGAAAAAAGTCACACCATTCCACGGACGGGTAACCTCTCGCTGAAGCGTATCCAGACATCCGTGGTTCACTGGAAAAGCTTCTTTTCTGACCTAATTAATTGAAACAATTCCAATCTCGCGGCTGCAGTTACGGTTCAAAGACGCGGCGGCGATGTCAAAGTTAAGGAATCTTCCTGCGTACAATGTATGCACATTGAACGATGGCTCCGGCTTTGACTCGCGGTATCTTGGCGTGCAGCGGTCGACGAAGCTGACATTTCTGCGTGCTCCCTGTGTCGCTACTCGCTTGTCGTGCAGATTCGGAGGTTTGTTTTCCAAAGCGTGGAGACGAGATGAAAGGGAAGTGGGGCGGTAAGAGATGAAAGATGAACGCGGTAGGTGAGGGAGAGCATTCGACAAACAGCGCCGAAGATAGGGAGGAAATTATAGTAAGATTGAAAAGTTTGTCGGATTACAAACAAGGCGCGATGCCGAGACTAGTGCAGACGCGGTAATTGCTTTACATTTAAAAGTTTTAAAACTCTGCCGAAGAGCCGAGAAATGCTAATACTGGAAGCACGGATAGAAATGGATAGCACCACCTACTGGCGAAGTGCTGAGGCATGTGTAACGTATTTCTCCAAGCAGAGAACATTATTATTTCCTGTCAGTTCCTGGCCGTTTGCAGATTTAAATTATTAACCCGTACAAACTGTGAATGCCTGAACGCCAAACAGAGAATTTTCAGCCGAAGAAAAACAAACTTTTCCGTCCTTTCCCTGCTGTGACTTCTGCAAAGTCTGCCTCCTCACTTTCCACGTAGAAACTGCTACGACACTACACGACAGGCTTGGCGTGGCGTGGCGTGGCGTGGCGTTTACGTAAGAAAGGTGAACCCACTGTCTTTACGCCCGAGACATCAAGCTCGCGTGTGCATGCATTTAACATGTGATTCTACACATTGATTTACGATTTTACACGAAAAACGTATAAAAAACATGCCGCGCGTAGTTTTGTTGACGCACACGCTGAAACTACTTACTTACTCGTCTCGGCGTCTGGTGAAATGTAACGAGAAAGAGTGAGAGATAAGCGAAACCGAAAAGTCTGCAGCCAAAAGATCGGATCTGACATTGAAGGGGATGTAGGAAACCTATAAGAGATGGCTGGGCCAGATTGATGGGAGGGAATCCCTATGACAGGTTGGGATAATAGGGATGAAACCCGAGGAAATAATAGCCGCGTGGATGTGTAGGGGGGGGGGGCTTGTACGTTGTATCCACATAGAAAAAACAGATAAACTACGGATAACAACCCTTTTATTCGATACGACGCTGGTTGACTCAATATAGTGTGTTGGCTTCGGAAATAGTGGCGCCTCTTGTATGCCGCGGAATACTGCATTGCCCGCTATGGCTCATTTTTATTTCAGTGATTTTTCTTTGCAGCCGGAAAAGTGGTTGAAAATGTGATAGATTATATTTTGTACTTGGTCGAAACTTCACACGCAGTGCAGGAGCCTCTCGGTTGCCTGATGATATACGATAGAATAACCTATCATTAAAAAATGAAACATTCCTCATGTGAATCGGGCTGTTGAACGAATCAATTTTTAATATAACATTGCCTTTGCAACGAATACACTCTCATGTCCTACACATACGCTTGAAATTGAAAGCAGCCCCCCTACTGTTTCGATGCTCCCTATCTTACAAAAAATGTTAAGAAGCCTTAGATAACAAAGGTTTTAGTGCTTGCTACCTCCACACTAGTTTAGATCACAAGGTATCAGCATGAGTAATGTAATGAATAACAAAAATGTTTTACTAGGGCTTCATGGGCCAGACGATTGCAATTTGTCACTCATGACTGTTCGACTGTGAGTGTGATGCGTGCCCGATGGATGGAATCAATTCATGGCCAACTCCCGTCATGCTGAATCGCATTTTTCCATCTGGGTTCACGGACTGTTTGTGTTTCCATGTGTTAATAAACCTACTCAGCAGCCAATGGACGGACAGATTTGATATTCATATTTGCATGTAATTCTATTCGATTTGTGGTGCATTCGGTGTTAATATAGATTCGTGTTTAGGTTAAATGTGCACCGACACATGATTCTCCTAGCCGGGAGCTAATTTTAGGCCTGCTTTGTTTACTTTCCGTGATTTCTCACTCAAATGAGGCAAATTCTGAACCCTTGCTACTACCAAAAATATCTATTCGTTGATTACTTCACCCAAATAGGGGGATTTTCTCATTTTTAGCCTCCTTTGTCTCTGTTCTAATGAATTACCACTAGTTTTCAAAAAAATAATACAACCCTGGGCTGAATACCAATAATTCGCTGCAAAAATGAAGAATTCTTAGCTTTCAGACCCAGTATTCATATGTATGTATGTATATTCTCGAAGTCGTTTGGTATTAAAGCCATCATTGTGGTCAATGCACCGAATTATACATTCGTTTGAAAGCAGAGGTATAAATAATTATATGGATACGGGGTTTTAAATGGATGTTTTTCGTATCGTGTCCTAATTTTTTAATCATTTCCATCGTTGTTGGGTTGGATTCGTAACTATCGTGCTATATCTATCAGCGTCTCTAAATTAAGTACGCTAGTTTTGGGATTCTTTTTATTCAGATTAATCCTCAAATCAAATAGAATTTCGTTTTTTTTTTTTCTGAGCAACAAATTCGACCAAGCCGACGAACACATTTCTTGTGCTCGGTTGCACGCAAAGGAAATTTCATCTCGCTTCAACTGCCTTCGTTTTCTTTTACATTTCATTGGTCTTTTTCGATTTCTTTCTGTTAAATCTATTTTTACCATTGGCACCCCTCCTCCCCCTTCCACAACCAGCGTAAAAAACTGTGGCAAAGCTGTTGAAGTAAGGAAACCACTGACATTTTTTTCCCGCTGCCTCTCACTACTGTTCGATAGTCCGGTTCCGACTCAAATCAATCAAAATACGAGTCGATTCGGTTTTCTTCCTCTTTTGTTGTCGTATTGTGATGTAGCCATAATCTGTCTTGAAGCTCGTGAGAGAATTGTGTAGGGATGCCATCGCGACGTGTGAGTTCGAACTTCGAGACCTGTCACACTCACATGTCTACGAGCTGCCTTTTGTCAAGGCCTCGAATAATATGTGACATGCACGGCATTCAATTCGCGAGGGATTCAGGGCGAACGGAATGGGTTCCGAGGAACATTTTCGACTCCGCACAAAGTGAGACGTCGCTGAATTCAACTCGAGTAACAATATGCAGGCGGCGGTTGTGTGTCAACTTAATTGCCAAACCGCGATCAATAATATCCTATTTCGAGATAGACAGAAGTCAGAACGACCAATTCAGTTCTACAGAATTGTTATCATAAGATTTCGAAGGCCAAAATGGTCATATTTGGAGCTTGATGTACTAAAAGTGCACTGCTATATTTGGTTCCCAATCTGTGCTGTTTCCCAAATCATCAAACCAGTTGTATACAAGTGTTTGATGAATTTTTCACAAAATATACGAGAAATATCGTTAATAAATGCAATTAGTATTGGCAATTATGTTATTATATCTCATGAACAATTTGGCATTTTTTTTTTACACTTGGCACCACTAGTTCTAGTGTGGTAAGCTTTTAAAAATGGTTCTAAATTTGCATTCCGAAGTCGTCTACCTCTGAATTTAGTTCGAGTAAGAAGACGCCAAACCCAGGCAAACATCTCGTTGATAATTTCAACGGAATCAATTTGTTTTTCATAGTCTCGTCACGTTTTGTTCGTTGACTTGTAACTGAATTCACGATAGGAAAGAGGCATTTATCAATCCTTGTCACTGCTGCATGAGAGGGAGTCTTTTGGGGATGGTAAAACGTAAGAGGCTTTGCTCTTGCGGGTGGCTATGTGATCTTCGACTGACTTTTGGGGTGATTTTCGGATTCGGAAATAGGAAACTCATTTTTTTTTACCACCGAAAGATTTAACGTATATTCTGCTGACATTGACGATGATTCTTCGGGGGGTTGTTTTTGTGTGCTTTGAAAATCAACGCCCCCTCCGTTTATAAATATTTAGATTTTAAAAATTTGTGTGGATATAACCGTAAAAATAAACAGCGTTAGAGTATTTTCTAAGCTGCTTGCACGCATGGCCACAATTCTGTGTTTTCATACAAGTCTATCCAGCGCTCGGCCTGATATTGCACACGCCCACTCAAAATAGATTTCATTTTTGTGTGTATTTATTCAATTCATCAAGCTATCAATTGTGATGGAAGCCACGTCTTTTTGTTGGAGATATTGATTTCGTGGTACACTTCTTTACGTGTTTATTTTTTACTGTTGGCACGTGCTTTAAAAGTAATAACAGCGTCAATTTTTGTAAGAGACGAAATTGAAAAATTCTTGGAGTTTCAAAATTCCAATTATTTGTATAATACTACGATTTTTTTATGCTTGGAAAACTTTTCTCCGTCTTACACTTTATCATAATTTTTACAAAAGACAAGCGTCTCGTAATATTCGAAAAAGCATCTTCAGCAGGAATGATAGCTACAGACAAACCAGTTATTCCATACCCGATAACGTTCTCTAGGTTATCTCTTCAAGCAGACTTTAATTTCTCCCCACTGGAATGCTTTCTTCGTTTATCATCACAATGGGGCTATTATTCAGCATCTAGAGCGTCTATAGAGCGTCGAATTCGTATGAAAAGAAAAATAGTTAGCTGCTGAAGAACGCACTTGGGTCCAGCCTTTTCCCAGACTAGAAACTATTCCATGTGGAAAACATCTCGAGATGGTAGGAACAAGTGAAGTAAGGAACCGACTGCTTCTTCTCTCACCTCTCGACCCTTCATTTCCTGTGCGCCGGTAGGGTTGGGGAGAGAATGGAAAGATCAGGTCCATTGCCTTTCAATTGTCATAATAAAAATTTCACGAACTGTTACTTTCTACGAGCAAGAGTCTTCAGTTTATTAACACACCCCGACTGCGGTAGACGGACAAAATTGGTAAACCAAGAGACAGTAATTCAAACGCCGTGCCTCACCGCTGGGCGAGATTAATTGCCACCAGAATTCATCATAAGTCTGAGCAGTTACTAATTACTAATTTCTAATTACCATCCCTTGCCTCGTGACAACTCAATGCAAGCGGTAACTGTACCCCCCCCATACCCCGTTATAATCTATCGTAAGATGTGTTCTATAAATAATTACCCTTCCCCATTTGATTTATCATGTTATCAGTAAGTTGTAATCTTAGCTGAACTTAGCTAATGACTTCCAATGCCTTCATTCCACGACAATGGGCAATTTGATATCGACTATAGCAAGTTGCATTCTGAGGATGATTGGTGATGGTGATGGCGATGGTGTTGTTCAAGTAACTAGAGTAAGTATACTTAGAGAAGAGGCAAGAGGGGCGAGTGTTGGTCTTTGGGTTTATTGTATGCGGTCTGAGTTCGTCGCCAGTTCTTTAGAAAAGGGACGGTAAGTGCTTTCCGGTGTAGCCCAGGCTAATGGCGAGCCCAGTGAGCCGCGTTGATCGAGTAGCTATAGATACCATACAGTTCTGCTGTGCGATCGAAGAGGAGGGTTGCGTTACCCGAGAAAAACTCCTGGGCGCTAAAATCGCACATGGCCGGCGACTTTATTTTCATCAGTCACTCGCCCAAGAGACATCCGTAAACACAATCAAAACTTTGGCCGCTCGCCGCTAGCTATTTTGTACAGCACCGGTGGTGGAAGTAATAAAAGTAAATGATCAAATTCGTTCACTTGATTGCAGTGGATAGGTGGATAGACTTTTATCCTGTTTCGGCGGCGATAAAATTTGGCAATAAAAATTACGACGCCTATGTATGTGCGAGAACAACGTCAAGTTTTTCAATAACATCTGTCGTAAAATTGCGATAGAAAGTGGCAATTTTACATTTACGTCTTTGATTAGTCTGAAACCCACCCTCGTCTCGCTTGCCTTTTGCTTGCACCCTTAACCACGACGCGCGTCTACCTGCGGATGATCGCCCTAGTTTTACCGCCAACGCCACCACAACAACATCCCTTTCCCACGGCAAAGCGCCTTCCGGTTCTTTTACAAACTTCCGCTTCGATCAGCTGGCTCGATTTCATGATACGTCACACGACTTCTGTTACGTCTTGAACTTGCAAAACGTGAAGCCAAGACTTTATGGAGGCAATGTAAAACTTGAGACAAGTCGAGCGTCGAGCTCTGATATAGTGTTAGCCGTTCATGTACATGAAAACAAAAGCTCCAATTCAAATTTCCACAAAACAGTTCTTTTGCATGCGATGCCGTACGAGAAAATTCCATCGATGAAAACAATGGATGCACTTGGGAAGTCAACAGCCTGCTAGTGTCCCAAAATCTGAAAACATCGGCTACATTTTCTTTAATGTCGGGGAAGGGGCAAGTGGGAAAACCCACCCGATTTGAAGTTTATTTTAATTACTGCAGCTAAACGGCAGAGACAAGCAGAGACACCAAACTTTCTTGCCTCCACGAGAATCTAACTGGCTTTCGAACAAGATGTGTTTCAAATTTTTATATCAGTTTAAAAAAAAACCTGATGTAAGTTAAAAAAATTGATAAAATTCAACTTAAAATCAGGTTTTAAAAAAAAGTTAAAAAAACAATCATTTCCAATACATCTTTTCAAAAAGCTAGTTGACTTGTCTTGGAGTTAACCAAGGTTGGTGACTGCCACTTATAGTTTATCTGCAGTTATTAAAAGGAACTACAAATCTTTAAAAACCTTTAAAAAATGCCTCCCATGGAAGTAAGAAGAGAAAAGTCAACAGCGTGCTAGTTACCTAAATCTAATCTGTCGCATATTAGGAGGTGGATCTCGTTGAGGATAGGTCAAAATTTGGCAATGTCTGGGCAATTAACTAAGCCCTTGTACGACAGCGCCACGCTCCGGGGGTGATTTAGTGCATTGCCCGGAGCCTCAAGGTGATTAACTTTGTATGTCATCATCATAAAGTCCTGTCGCGTTATGAGGGGCAGTTTTATATTCGGCTCTGCAGAGAATGACGACGATATTTGGAACGAGCTGTACGGTTGGAACTGAAAGTGCTCACAACCGTAGCACTAATCGTTATAGTAGCACTTAAACAAGATGAAAATGTGCATTGCATGCATTTGATAATAATCGTAAAATGATCAAGTTGCCAGTAAATGTATGAAATATGAGTGAGCTCATTGTAGTTTTGTATTTCATGAGAAGGGGTGACTTTAGTTCCACTGGCGTGTATTTCATGATGCGAAATGTGTGCGACGGGATGTAATTTTCTAGCTGAGTTGTGATCTTGAAATCGAAATGAATTTAATGACGGATTAAAAGTTTCAAATTTGAATCGTATAAAGTGTATGAAAGTGCATGAACTAGGGCGTGGGGATTAATTTAATTTGAATCTCATTTCTATTCGACAATAAATACAAAATTCCGTTGCAACGTTTGAACCTAAAATGTCGTGTCAGAAAATCATTATTTCCCACACGCTTATTTTTTGAAAAGCCATTTAATACTGACTGACACTTTCAGATAAATAATGTCTCTCGTGTCTTTTTATGTTAAACTCAGCGCTGTAACTTATCAAACTAAATTCCTTGGATTTTTTCATGGCGATCATGCTTCACTAACTTCGTTTGCTTTTTTGCCTCTAAGTGACTGACAAGTTCTTCGTGACGTGCCATCGTCAGTGACTTGTCGTTTAAATATTCAACCAAGAAGTTGGAACACTCTCAGAGCTGAAGATCGAACTCATTTCCGTTTTAATTGATCCATCACCGGTTCGACAGTCGAATCGATCTGCTGACAGGTTATGATGCATTAGACTGTCGCTGACGAGACGCGCTGCTAGCTGGTAATATTCGAGTGATTTTTATTGAAGACGGAACTTGAAGAGTATTTAATGACCTTTCTCTAATGGACGCAAGCGTTGCTTTTACAGCATCCAACCAACAAAATATCACCACTAAATTGTTATTTATTGTGATGGAAAATCTAATGGATGAGAACATAAATGCTCGAGACATAAGCGAGATTTTATTTATTGTTTGGTATTTTATGTGGAAAGCTATTATTTTTAGGGGTATTATTCTTATGGTTTTGAATATTTCTTGTAAATGGGAGAGACTGGTTAGGAGAAGGCTTAGATAAGAAAGATGTTGGGCTATCTACGCACCTCCACTTCGAAAATGGAACGATACCTTGGAAATGTATATGGAAAACCGGCACTTGCCGATACTTGCATGTCATCTGAAAAAAGTTGTGTCCTTTTTGGCAACCTCGATGCTGGCACTCAAAACGAAATCACACAGTTTGCATATCGGGGAGTTCCTGATTACGCAAGACATGTCGAAGTTGCACCGGATAAGGGTTGCCGGGCATTCAGTTGTTACTATGTAGATAATGTCACTTCAACTAGTTCGATCGCCACTCTACCCTTCAGGTGGACAAAATATATTCCGAGGCGCGACGTACTTATTCCGTCTCTCTCTATTTAAGCGACATAATAACACAACATGCCAAAGAGGGTGGAGAGTGGTGGGTGGGTGATAGGGCGCCGAAATCATACCCATAATCCGCGGTGGAAAATAAAAAAAACTTGTGAAGGTTTGGTGCCAATGTCCACTTGCCGTTCTCACAGGATTGCCGTACACTCACACAGAAACTCGGCTATTTTATGATATAGATTCTATTTTGATTATCACTTACGAAGAAACGGCTGCATAGACAAAGGAACTAATTCGCGAAAAACCTGCTGGTTGTCGTACTGTTAACAAATAATTAATCTGTTTTTATTCTCATTGTTTCAGGTAAGACTCGATGCTATGGCATAAGTTATTCACGATAATAATCCGATCCTCCCGTCTTTATCCGGTAAGTGCTTTCAGTCGTCTCTCGCGGACAAAACAAAGACTTGGTTCAATTTAGTTGCCTTTGTTGGAAAGAATAGGTACAAGTTGTATAAATATAAATATAATGGATCAGACGTTCGCTCTACAACCTACTAACGGGATCGCTCTCTGTGATTCATGTAAAGCTCTTGGAACTTGGACGAGACAAGACGAGACTCCAGACAAACTTTCAGGGACTGGGCGAATCTGTTTTCTTCACTAAACTTCAGACACTGAAAGATGGAAATAAGGATTCCATTTCATAAAAATATATTGCCACGCTGTGCATACATTATCTTTGATGAGAAAATCTACAGACAACAAATTTTTCTAGTGGTTTTGGCCGAACTAGGGTGATTACTTCACCTCAAGACACATATTTAAAAAGAATCTTTTTTCTAATTATGCTTGCCTCTGATGGAAGTACTCGCCTGAATGTGAAACTAATTCACGTAAATTAATATTCATAGAATTTTTTAGCACTTCGTATACTATACGCTTTTTTCGAATCAGAAAAAAGTTTGTGGTGGTAGGCACTTGTAATTTTATGCTTTCACAAGTTGCGATTTTAACTGAAGAGTCTCCTTGTAATGATCATTATCTTGTTTAAATAATGAGATGCATGCAATGTTGAATGAATAGTGAAGTACTGGAGCAAACGATTCAAAGAAAAAAGATAACAAAAAGATTAATTAAATTGCATGTTAGGTAAATTGTTACTAAGCCAAAAATAATAATTTTCAATATAAAAAACAATTAGATTCAAGTATGAGAGTGTTGGCTGGCACATGTGTGCCTACCCTTAGTTTCGGTTGGTTTTGCAAGCGTATTTCCAACAGACCCCTCAAGCTATAAGGGATGATCTATATAATGATTAGGACAAAAGTTCCTCTTTAACCAAAGCGCCCACGTAATTCTTCCGAGTTACGACTAGAGAAGTGCCTCTGACATGGCTATTTATGAAACTATTATACATAATTGCGTAATTTAATGAGCCATCTTTAGAACAATGAATGACAACTTAGAGCACACACGTGCTGGGAGCACAAATGCTTCCAAGCCCAACAAAAAAAAGTGCTCGAGAGTTGAACCCTCTGAGAGCCAGTTTTACAACTTTTCTTAACCTCGAGTTAAGAGGTAATCATCAGAAACAAAAATGAATTCCATGCATGTGATTGGCTGTTGTTATGGCAATGCCAATTTAATCCTAGGAATAGCGATTAAGTTAAGAAAAGTAGTAAAACTGGCCCTAATAGAAACATTTCGAATGTTGAAACAGAAAATTAGAGTGGAAAAAATTGTTTGTATTACATCTGTAACTTTTGATTAGGAGTTTACTTGCTTGCATCTTTGGTATTCACGGGAAAATTAATAAGAGAATAATTAACCAATTTATCAAACGTACCTATTCAGGCTTGAAGGTCAAATTGGATAAAATCAAATATATAGTAGCGGCTTCTTTAGCCGCTCAAATGCCAGCAAGTAGAACACTAATTAAATGTAAAATATTGCATCGCAATTCGTCTTGGTAGGTCTATATACGTTCGTAATATAAGTAATATTCGGAAAACGTCTTCTTTTCTAATTAAATGGCTGGTAATTTTCACTAAGCTTGAAAAGTTGAAAGCAAATTAATGGCGCCAGGGCCAGGGGCAGGGCCAGGGGCAGGGCCAGGGGCAGGGCCAGGGGCAGGGCCAGGGGCAGGGCCAGCTACCACCCAGCCTTGGCTA
>QKMV01000288.1:0-25357 GCA_003287335.1 Lednia tumana
AGAAGTGCCAGCGATCGGTCGCAAGAGCAAGTGCGAGAGAGAAACCGTTACTTGATGACTATCCAAGGCGGTGGAGGGAGACAAAGCTATGTCAATGAGCGAGTGAGACGGACGTGCCGCAGCGTGAAGGGGTGTGAGAGAGAAACCTTGAGAGACCAGGGCGTAAGACCGCCCCCTTTGTTCGAGCGGATCTGGGGTTTCAATATACGCTGCCCGGGCAGGAAGGTAGTGTCTCGTTGGTGTCCCCTGGAAACGGCAGTCAGTCTGCATTGTTGTACTGTTTTGCCATCTCTGAAATATCCCCAAAGTGTCTGCTCCCTTAAAACTGTGTGATTGACAGCTGTAGAGGGGTTTCAATAATTGGCAGGGCCTCTGCTATGAATGGATTAATTTTTCTTTACGAACTGAAAGGGGCTGTTGGATGGGGGTGCCAACTTTGTTAGGATTTACAGTTCTTAGCTTTTTGGCTGAATCGGGATGCAGCCCAAGCCCAATTCTACACTGTGTTTGGTGGGAGCGTAAAGTGCGCTGAAATAAGCAAAATATAGAAAATCAGCAACAGAATCGAAATCACTGTATTTATAAAAGCCGTAGTTATTGCCATGGCCAGGCTATAAAATGTTGTATTGAGCGAGTTTGCTGCAAAAAGGGACAAAGCCTGTAGTATCCGTATTTTTTTCCGGTTCATGTGCTTATAAAATTGACAAATAGCGTCAAGTAGGCCCTACTTTTATTGAGTAGTGCCACTACTAGCACGCTACTTTTAGGTGCCAGTAGTGAAAAAGTAGCGTTAGATACCTTTGAAGGCTAGCATAGGTAGTGGAAGCATATCATACCCAACACCGGTTATCAGTATAACAATTTGTGAATTCGGGCCCCAATCGCTACATAACAGAAACATAAAACATACTTTTCTTTGTTTCCTCTTCCCAGGCACGCCAAGAACGCTCGAAGAAGCGCAAATAAGGTGTTCGTTTGACGAGAAGGACGTGTATTTGTATTACTTCCTGATCAGCAATCCGGGCCGAACGCTGATCTTCTGCAACAGCATCTCGTGTGTTCGCCGTCTGGCGCAAATACTGACTATCCTGAAGAGCAAGCCTCTCCCAATTCACGCCAATATGGTGCAAAGGCAGCGACTAAAGAATCTCGACAGGTAACATGTTCCAATCAGCTGTCAATTGTTTGTTGAAATATTTCGTTGGGTCTTTTTGAAAATAATTGAAAACTGAAAGCTCGGATTAAACGGTCCAATTTTTCATTCAACTTATTTGACAAAATTTCAGTTTCTACTTTATGGTCACAATTGTTGCTACTTGGCTGCATTTGGTGGAAGAAAATTTTGGCAAGTAAATTGGATTAAAAATTGGATCGTGCTAACTGTTAACAATGACTTAACACAAAAATTGAAGTTTTCACACCACTAATTTTGGAATTAAGGTAAGAATTTCTAGGATATACAGCCAGAAACATAATACCTCCTTCATAATAATTATGAGTTAAGAAAATGGAAGTTTGAATGTCAGTTCTTTGCTTTCCTAGAAACAGGAGAACCGGCTGACGGGAACTGTTATTTTGCTGTTGTTTTATTGCTAATTTTTTATTCGGTAAAAAAAAGGACAATTTGTAACACACAGTAGGTAGGAAAAATTATATTTGTGCCTGAATTTATATTGGAAAGCGACGTTAGGTGAATGAATGATCCAAGTTTAAACCAGTAAACAAAAAAAAAAACACGAAGCAAAATTAGGAGTTTCAATTTTGAATTTTCCGTAGGTTCATTCATTCTTTCCCTTAAAAATCCTTTTTATTGTTAGCCGTAGGTAATACTAGTATAGGCTCTGGCCAATGCAGCCACTACACACTTTTACAACAATATAATAATAAATAGCAAATGACCTAAAACCCTTATATTGTGTACTTTTCAAGGTTCCGAGCCAACCCAACAGGCTTGTTGTTGGCCACAGATGTAGCGGCGCGTGGCCTGGACATTCCTGACGTTGAACACGTCGTTCATTATCAAGTGCCGCGAACTTCTGAGGTGAGCTTAGATTCTTCATAATTTATCACCTCCTGAATAGGTAGTGATTGGAAAATAATGCAAGCTGGATGCTTACCAAAATTTCGTGTCTGCTCCCTACCCATTTTTAGTTTGCAGTCACAAAAAAACCCTGAAAATGTTGGTAAATGCCAGGCTCAAAACTGGTAGAATTGTTGTTGAAAATTCTCGACTGTTTTATTTATTTGGTTTTATCGTCATTCACGCAGAAAATCAAGTAATTCACCGCTGTTATCCTATAACGGAGCACCCTTCGAACAGAATTCATGTTTTTAAGAATATTAAAATCACTTCAAAAATACCTGCTTACTCGAGGACTTGAACCCCGGACCTTACCGGGCAAATTTGGCTTTAAAAGTTTAATCTTTGTCAGAATGCATGTTTCTTTGCTTATTTTTTAAAAATTTGCATGTCTTGGCATTTTTCATTACATGTTAGCTGGGGATTTTGGTGGCATAACTCTACTTGTTTGTTATTATTGGTAAACTTCAGTTTTGAATATTTCTTAACTAGGAAAATATCTAGAGTGTTACAAGTTGTCTTGTTGGAAGAAATAATAACCTTGGGCTAAAATTGTGTAGCGCAGTTCCTCAATAGTGCATACGGTTGCTACACAGCCCGCATATTCCAGCGCTACTCCATAGTTTGTCTGAATCCACGCTGATCGCGGCTGTTTGAATTTCGCAACTTTGCTTCCAGGGCTACGTTCACCGCAGTGGCCGCACGGCCAGAGCAAGCAAAGGCGGTCTTACGTTACTTTTGATCGAACCAGCGGAGCAACAGTCTTTTACAAGACTCTGCAGGGCCTTGGGCAGAAGTAAGTGCAAGCTATCAATAGACCATTGTGGTTATCTTTTAAAAGGCAAATGCATGCAGAGGCAATTAGAGTTTTGATGCAGACCCTATGGCTTCATGCTGCTTTTTCAGGGGCCTCGCCCTCTAACCCTTCGAAATGTCCACGAGCAGATGCCAGGTTCTTTAAGAGGGCTTAGCATAGAAGGTTTTTTAATGGACTGCCAAATTACTAACCTTGACAAGACCGTCATCTGTAGAGCTGTGTGGTTTTTAAAATTTTTGAGATGATAGTGTAAATGGTGTTTCTTTTGAACACTATTTGTTATTGAGGGCAGTGTGCTAGGTCAAGCGCAGGGAATTCCCTGGGATGTGGAGGACCCAGTGCAACGGATCCAGCCCGAGGTCTTAGACCCTGAGCCGAATCCGAAATGCTCCAGAACATGACATATTGTATTTTATTAGGATGCAATGTTGACTTATGAGTAAGACTTTTATTTTGAAGTGCCAGAAAAATTGAGCTTCTTTACAGCGCTCGTCGAAATGTCTTTACTAACATAAAATTAAATTGTTCGATCACCATTCTGAAAAGAGGCGCTGTGTGCCATAGCCCGCACAAAAAAAGCATTGTTTAAACAGTCAGTCAATTGAACTCCAAAGTAGTACAAGAATTTGAAATAAAGAATATTAATGGCACTTCAACAAGACCTGCCTAATCCAGGACTCGAACCCCGGAGCTCTAGCTTACATGGTCATTGCTCTACCAACTGAGCAAAGTGGGGTACAATAGCCTTGTCAAGTACTTGAAGTACAAGAACAAGCATTCAGCACCATGGTGGCCTCTTTACAGACAAGGACTTTCACATGAAGACTCAAATGAGAGCTAAATAAAAGCGTAGTGCCCATAACCAGTGTATCAACCTACGTGGGCTATAATATTATTATACTTTCTCCCATCAGCCAATGAACTGCCAACATTCGACGTATCGCAGGACTTGTTAGCGGCAGCTAAGCAACGAGTCCATTTGGCGCGAGACATCGACCTCCTGGAGTTGGCCTCGAGGCGTTCGGACGCTGAGCTCGGGTGGTACCAAAAGGCCCTCGCCGACATGGACATGGTGCTCGACAAACAGGAGCTGTATCCTTTTCTTCCACTCGATCGCGAAACTTGCCAAACAAGGGTGGGCCGGCTGGGTTCCGCCAATAGTTAATCCAAGTTTAACCTGACTTTTAATTCCCGGCTATCATTGGCAGAATGGATTTTTCTTCCTTTGGTAATAGTTATTCACTGTTGTGCTCTGGGACAGGTGACATTTTATTAATCTACGTTACCATCTTCAGAAAAAAAAATATACTAATTTACAAATTGGAAATTGTATGGTATGAAGGAAATAATGTAAGTACATGAATAAATTACAGTTCTAATATTTTCCGTGAAGAAAGTCGTGGCATCACGGCCTGAACATCGATTAATAAAATGTCACTGTTCTTGTTATCGTCTCCTCCAGAAACAACGTAGGTATGGCATTCCTTCTTTATTTGCCTCTTTCCATCGAAATAGCAGTCAGAGAAAGTGCAGGTGTTACCCTCGCCAAATCTGGCCATGTCAGACTAGGGCATTGGGACCTACCCAGGGTCAAATGCCACTAAACAAAATAATCACCGTCTAACCTTGCTGAACTTCTTTCGTACAATTTAAATCCCCAAACAACTAGGGAACAAATGCAACTCATTAGACGACACCACGATTTGATGACTGATATGGTGTCACCACTAGCTTAAGTGTACCCACTATGACTAGCTGTTCGGATGGATTAACTTGTCTAAATAGTTGGGCAATTATTATACCCAGTACACATGGCGGCCTGTCACCCGCGGAACGTCGTGCATACTGACTGTTACACCCACCCTATGACGTAACGTCACCACAAAATAATCATGGCCAACAGACAAGCCTAGTAGAAGGCGGCTTACCGTATCCCTCTTCTTCAACAACAATTAGTAGGTATGCAAACCATGGAATCGAAATAGCATGGAGCCGAGAAGCTACTGCTGGGGTAGTTCGGAGTTTACCAGGGATTTTTGCCCACTAGAGAGAGAACCGATGACTCGTGGGCCCAGAAGAGCCTTCGCTGATTTTGGCTTTTTTTTTCTTCTATTTACGCGCGCGCGTTCGATATTACAGAGCAACTCTTTAGCTCACATACTTCAGTTTGCAATCAAAATAGCCGCTGTTCGGTGTTTCGCTGTCATTGCTCCAAACACTGAGAGCCTACGCGTGGCCCACTCAAAAACCATGCAAATAGTTAGTGAAATTTGACAGTTTATACGTGCCATCTTTTCGTCCTTAAAATAATTCTGTTACGACATCAAGTTCCAAAGGGTTAAGACCAAAAGAGTCGGCAGTGATAGCGTGGCCTAAGATATGGGAGCACCTGACATTGAAATTAAATCTAAATCAATCGCAATCACCGTAAGTTCAGACCCCAGTCCTACCTGGCGGCATACATAGGCAGATAAGATTGGGAAGGGGGGCCCAGGAAGAACATGCTAACAAAAATAACACACCAATGTAGAACGTAGTTTTGTAGGCATTAGTAGTATCGTTTGACTTTTGAATGTTAGTGAAGGCATCCTCCACAACCATTGGTTGTGTTTGGTTTTTTATATTATATATTTATTGGTTTTGGTTTTATAAAAACTAGTGCTGAAATTAGATAGAAGACATGAGTCTTAAAAATTTAAAGGTTGTGTAGATCTTTCTGCAGATACCCAGAGGCGTAGAAATTTGCCTGCCGTACTGAAGAGTAATGTGGCGCTAGTACGTCAATGCTTCTGTTGACAAATGGCTATTTCTGATGAGGTTCCCATCAATTATGATTCAAGACAAATTTTTTAACCAAATAGCAAAGGGGCATGGTGCTACTATTCAGACGGCTCTAACTTTTGACAATTTGCTATCGAAACTGAGTAGTGTGTGCATTTCCAGGAAAAGTATTTTTTGTAAAATCTTCATATTTCTCATAACATATTTATTATTTTCAATAGTGGCAGAGGAATCTTTTTTATCTTTCGAACACGTGTTATTTTTCCCTACTACATGAGAATTGAACGTGGAGACTATTTATATTCCAAGTTGGGGTATTCAAATGTGAATTGTCAGCATTTCAACAAAATATGAAAACTAAGTAGCAATATTTTACATGGAAATGATTTCAATTTTGGAAAAGGCCAAGAAGAAATATTAACTATGAAAATCGGTTCAACTATCAGCTTAAAATCACATGTCCTGTCTAGCCTATTTTCGACCATATTTCTAAGCACTAGCAGGGTTTTTTGCAGATGTTTTTTTAGTGACATCAAAGAAAAGTTGCAGTAATTTGCAGGATGCCTACCAATGAAGCTGTGCTGTCAAGCTGGTCACAGCTTAGCAAGCAAGGGTGCTGTTTGTACAGTATAAAGTAGGACCAGTTACACCCACAAAATGTCCAACCCCTTCTGCTGGGTTTTGACACCAGCATTCCTAGCCGAAGCCTAAACTAAAATTAGTGCATTTAATATTTATTCTTGTGGGATTTAAATTTAAAAAATTTTAGGCTGGTGCCACTGCCAGATATTTATATTGCAACTTCGTTACCCTTAGGGCCGATACTAAAATGGCCGAACTTC
Organism: Lednia tumana; assembly: GCA_003287335.1. Classification (NCBI taxonomy): domain Eukaryota; kingdom Metazoa; phylum Arthropoda; class Insecta; order Plecoptera; family Nemouridae; genus Lednia; species Lednia tumana. Next base: position 6,521 of record QKMV01000288.1, read on the forward strand.
CGAACCATTTTATCTTCCGAACAACCTTCTAGTCACCATGACAACCAATCAGCTTCTTTTGTTTCCAAGATGTGTGGATGATAAGATTGTTTGGGACAAGTTTGGATATTGTAATACCGGGCCCATAGAAATTTCTCTATACCTAACAAAAAAACAAGATTTCGTTGTGTGCCACGCCACTAGCTAAACATTGAACACCAAAATGACTTATTACTAATTAGTTTTGAGATTGACCCTAATTTTTTTTTTAATGTCTGTTGTATTGCTGCAGTCTTTCATCATATTTAAATTGTTCGGCTGACGGCCGTAAGGAATCGATCAGCCTTAATCATCAAATGATATATGGATTTCTGAGGATTTATTCAACGACCATATTGCACACTGTCTTGAAATTTTACCTAGCAGTATTAAAGACCCACTTAAAACCAATATAGCAGTAAGCATACAGTAAATCTGAAGTTAAGCTAGGTTTACACGGTTCAATTTTTCGTTCAATGAATCTTGACTTCAATATATTGAACGCAAACTTGACTGTACTTGAAGTGAGCGGGTTACACGGTTCAAGTGTTCTGGAATTGCCAATCCTACCTTTTTAAATTGTTGTGTAAAGAAGGCAGCGGCGTATGACAGCATCAAATACTGCTCTCTGATCGATTGTTTTCAAAAACTTCAGCGCTAACTTGAATGGAATTAGAACATTACCTAAAGGAAATGACTTGAGCTGAATCTTGTTAAAGTCCTTCATTCAACAAATCTTGCTCAAGTTATTGATTTACATGAGTCAAGGAAGCTTGAGTTGCATGAATTGAATGAAAAATTGAACCGTGTAAACCTAGCTTTAGTTACATGGATGGCCATTGCATTAGCAGCTACCCCAAAAAAACTTCCAGAGAACCAATCAGTTTCATTCCTGCACCTTGAGATCCAGCCCACAAGGTAGGGACTGGGTGCGTAACATATTGTGTAAATATTTTACTGCTACATTAGTGCTGTGTGGGCCTTTATTTGTGATCCTAATTTTTTTTTAACAAATCGAACATGTTTCACAAATGATAATTCCTTAACTCCTAGCAGCCCAAGTAGAATCAGCGATGAGGACGCCGCAGGGAACCGCAAAAAAGCTAACGAGAAGCGCAAGCAGCTGGGAACACTTTTGTTGCGCCCTCTGTTCACCAGAAGATGAGCCAGCACATCAGGAACAAAGGTTACAAAATAATTAAAAATAATAATATCCACTTGTTTGTACTTGACTGAATAAATAACATATATTCAATTTCAAAAAATAAACTGGATGAAAAGTTTTAAAATCGTGTATCACTTCCACTGCCAGGCCAAACGCCTAGTAAAATGCAAAATTCTGCCCCAAGGTTCCACTCGACAGTCGAAGCAAAGCACAATAAAGATAAGGATGTTGTCTTCATTGGTATCAGTGGATGGTCTTCGAGCATGGAAAGGGTGATGTATGATGTGGTGCATAGTGTATCACAAAAAATATGGGGTGGTGGTGCGCGGTGGTATTACTCGCTCCGAATCGGGTACTGCATTGAAGAGTTTCGGCGTCTTGTTGTCGATAGTGGAGAATTCGAGGATAGATGCGACATTACCGCAACGGTAACAGTAGTTAGGTGCCGACCAGACCGTTACTAGTTTCTCATCAAACATGTATTTGAAGCCTAGAAAAATTTTAAAATTAAAATATAGAATCAAACTGAAACTAGTTAACAGTATGGTGCAAGTGTTGATGAGCGAGCGCATAAGCGTACTTAAATTTTGGACCTAGATACATTTTTAAAAAAAAGTATTTACTCTTTTACAATTTTGCGTCGTGAATTGTCGGTTCGATAGATCAAAATGAATTGTGAACAATTGGTCCATTGCCTCCCTGTGGCACATGCCATATTAATTGTTATTTTTGTCCAGCTGCTTTTTGTGCATTTCTTCAAAGTAAGCCAATGCACAAGGTTTTTTTACCTCATGTGGGTTTCTTGCTAAATTTCTTTACTTTCATTGCACATAGAAGAAAAATTATAATGATGTATCTTTGTTTTGTATGGTAAGAATATAATCACTTCAAATTGAATGAAATGAAGCAGAGTAAGCTGTTAAATCGGCTTGGGAGCTTAGAGTGCTATACCAAAGGCAAAACCAGTAAGGTTAAGATATAAATTACTTAAGACTCATGTCTTCTGTCTAATTTCAGCACTATTTAAAAAAAAAAACTGTTAATAACTGGGTCAAACTGCTGCAAACTTCTCACAAACTGCCCAGGCAGTTTTATTAGAAGTTTTCAGCTTTCTAACTTTAGTTCAGTCAGGTTTCAGTTTTCAACTTCTAACAAACTGCCCAGACAGTTTGTTTATTATAAGTTTTTAGCAGTTTAACCCAGTTATTAGCAGTTTTTTTTAAAAGGTTTAGATAAATTAAGATCTTTGGGCAAACCTTAAGACCAAAATGAGAATTTAGAAAACTCACCTTCATGTACTAACTGATGCGCCCTGCAGATCAATTTCAAACTATTAAGCATCATGAACTCATGGGTGACTTTTGCTCCAAAGAGCCAGCCGGCACCTCTTGGACTCACAGCCCACGTTTCTACGCCCACATCTTCTGGATCTGACCACACCAGATCGCAAAAAGCCCCTGAAATGATGAGACAGCCTCAGTGATATGAGAATTTGATTGTAGGGTAGGTGCCTCAAGAAAAATGCGAGTTCGTTCAACATAGATCTCCTGACTCGTCATTCATACCTTTGTGTGGTATCTCCTGGTTGCGCTCGATTCCTCGTATCTGGTCCAGAGTTCGGATATCAGGGGATAAACCTCCATGGACGCAAAGTACTTGCTCATCGATTAACTAAAGAGTGCGGTCAACAGTTAGTATCGATTCAAATGTCGAAGTAGGCATTGAGTAAAAATATTCCTAGGTAATAGCCTCCACAAAGTTTCACTTTGGAAAATTTGAATTCCCATTTACTTTGATGATGGGGTTGGGAACAAACTTTTCCGTCATGGATTTTTGTCGAAGCTAGATAGATACCTGGGCCGATACACTGAAATTGACGTATAGACACTTACAGCAGCAATTGTAAGTAGGTCAAATACTTGACAACAATATCGCCAAGCATTTGCATTTCCATATTTGTTTTGGCATTCATCTGTCGGTGAAAAAAGGAAGCCATCAAATGTGTGACATGCACGGTGGATGGAACCCAAGTTAAAGCATTGTACATACATCATTTAGAGTAACAATATACGAACCATAAAATCCATATACTTGAGTAATTTGCCGCGACTCGTGGTTCCCACGCAACAATGTGATTCTATCGGACCACTTTGCCTTTAGCGTCAATAATCGCGTAAACGTTTCTAAGCTATAATACCCTCGGTCTACAAAATCTCCCATAAAAATATAGTTCGTGTCTGGAACAGGCCCACCATTGCGAAAGAGCTCTTCCAAATCATAGAACTGAAAGAAAAAGAGAAAAGTGGTGATAATGGTTACAAATTAATGTAGGGCTGGCTTCACAGTGGATGCAACAATGCTGGTAATTACCTGACCGTGTATGTCCCCGCAAACTGTAACTGGGGTGGACACTGGTTGAATGTTTGATTCCTCCAGGAGGAGATCACAAACCATATCACATAGTTTCTGCAAAAAAAAGAACCGATATTATATTGATGCCATAACCCTCATGGGTGTTGCAAGGCCCCCTTCCTAGGCCACAATGGTAGTGTCAAGGTAGTCGATTAAAGCCATGATTTCGAAGAGTTCGAGTTGGTATAAAAGAAGATAAGCAGTAGATTGATTGTTTTTACATGCAAGAAGAGAAAAGTACCTTTAAATCATTCTCAGGGAGATATTTACAATCTTTAGCAATGTCAATCCACTTGTCCAAATCCGACATTTTGAAAACCAAAACTGTGCGATTGACAATCGCAACGTCCCATTTGGCCGCAAAGCTAAAGTCACCACATTATATTTGAAAAAAAGCGGCAACGCTAGACTTTGCTAAAGCGCAAACGAATCTTTTAAGTTTATTGGTTGGGACTTCGGAAGGAACCATACCAGGTGCATAAAACATGTTTTATTCTGCTATTAACACGTAGGTTTAAGTAATTACACATTAAGACCTTAACTGGATGAATCAAAAATACTAGGGGAAAATTTATTGATTGACATTCAGATAATAGGTCAACATCCCTTCAGCAATTAACAATAAACTGAGATAAATTATAATGCTAACAGTAAAGTGTAGTATCGATATTTTTTTGGAAATAATATCAAACGCAATTTTAACGCATATTGATTCAGTTTCTTTTTTCGAAATCTGTATGCTTTGGAAGCAAAAAAGTAGGTCAAACGGCTGACTGCCTTTGCGCACTCGCCATGTATTGATTAGAACATTAGCTACTCTTGGGTCTCTTCTTCTCCAGCTTCTTGTTGGGTTTGTGTCGATAAAATTGCTTACCAGTTTTTACAGACAATAATTATCCGTTTGTATTAACATTAGGTTCTCATGACGTTACAAGGACAAAGTTGAAAAAATAAAATAGTAGCCAGTTATCGATCAGCCGCACAAACGCGAACTACGTAGGCGGGAAATCGATCCACTGGCTTTTCTACTCATTCTTGTGCAGTGAACCTACACTACAGCACACATATTTTTCTTAAGATTTTGATGAGAGTTAAGGAGTTTTATTGTGTACTTAATTTTTAACTGGCAACAGCTTGTTCTGTGCGAGGCACGAAGAGAATAATTAAAAGCAATCATCTCATTCAAATCCGCCATGAAGTACTTCGATTCTGCCGCATAGAATCATGGGAAGTTTGCCACCATCTTGGTTTTAGACCCACAGTATAAAACAGAGTTGGTGCAGGTTGGGTCGAGGAAGGAAATAATTCGACAATATGTCGGTGATTGCGGGAAATACGGGGATGGAGCAGCTCATCCCAATAGTGAACAAACTACAAGATGCCTTTACGCAGCTGGGTGTGCATATGCAGCTGGATCTGCCCCAAATTGCTGTTGTGGGCGGACAAAGTGCAGGCAAAAGTTCGGTGTTGGAGAATTTCGTTGGGAGGTAAGTCAGTGAAGTGTCTAGTGGAGAATCACTCTCTTTGTGCTCTGACACATCAATGGGTATTACTCATACAAGCGATCAGACAACACTATCTTTCTTTTCGTAACATGTTGAATATTAATTAAATTAAATCATTTCGAAATGTTGCTTATCATGGGAAAACAGGATTAGGGTTACTCCCACTGTTGTGAAAGTAGCCATCAGCACTTTTGACAATTGACAGCACATTCAAAATAGCTAATAAGCATTTTGATAACCAAAAAAAGCACCCTACCAATTAATATACTAATAGAAGCTTATGTGTGCCAAGATCTCTTGATAATAATCTCTTGTCTATAATATTACATAGGTCTCTAATATTACATGTACCCTATAATTACCTATATAAAACTCAACTTAAATATAATTTTTTGCAGGGATTTTTTGCCTCGTGGTAGCGGGATTGTTACTCGACGACCACTGATATTGCAACTAATTAACAGCAACACTGGTAATATACCCAAGAATTGAATAATATCATGCACATAGTTCACCACTTAGTGTTTGAGCATGGTATTTAAATGCATTTTCACAAAGTGAACATTGCCTATTTTCAGAATGTGCCGAGTTCTTGCATTGCAAGGGAAAGAAATTTGTTGATTTCGATGAAGTTCGGAAGGAAATCGAGGCGGAAACAGACCGCATTACGGGATCGAACAAGGGAATTTCCAACATTCCTATCAATCTGCGTGTCTATTCCCCCCACGGTAAGTGCTACCTAATACCACATAGCTGATTTTTGTTATTGTGCACCCTAGTAACTTAACCTTGCCAAAACGATAAAAATTCACGGACCCAAGAAGTTTAGAATTACAGTCACTAGGTTGGGTGGTAATTACCTCCTACTTATTAAATGTGTAAAATACATTTTATGCTTTCAGTGCTTAACTTGACGCTCATCGATTTACCCGGCTTAACCAAAGTTCCCATCGGGGATCAGCCCGTTGACATTGAGGCGCAGATCAAAGGAATGATAATGCAGTTTATCACTCGCGAGGCTTGTCTCATCTTGGCTGTAACTCCAGCTAACTCTGATCTTGCTAACAGCGATGCCTTAAAGCTTGCGAAAGAAACAGACCCTCAGGGTAAGTTCACCAGCCTAATGTGCAATCAATTTTTATTTTGTGAATTGAATGTATTTTTTATCGTAGGTAGCTGAAGTGATTACGTAGGTAATGATTAGCGATTACTGGCTTGATAAGGATTTTAAAAAGCCACGCTGGGAGGCTTATTGGGTCTCGCCATGTTCTTCAAGTCAGATATTTTATTATATCCACCAAACTTTTTTTAGTGTCACAATTTATGCTCTACTCATCATTCCATTTTCATTACACAATTTAAAAAACCTTAAAAAGTTTCATATCATTCCTCTTAAATTTTGCCTAGATTACTACTTAGTACCTATAGTATCTAGTTAGTAGATTACTTAGTGTCTCCTACTACTTAATTTACGAACGCACTACCCATTAAACTTGACAATTGACCAGGTGCAATAAATTTAAATAAACGCTTCACTGGGAAAAAATATCGGTGTGCTTGAGTAGACCCTGACCGGCACGATATAATTTAGGTAGACAACATGGAAGTGCTGTAGTAAAATCCCTAAACATTTAACCCAGTGTCTGCATTGGGTGAAAATGTTGGTGAGGTTGGGATCATATTTCTCAAAATTCACAGAAAGGTCTCCAGTTAGAGGGGGTTGGGGCATGGGTCATTGTCCCTAAAAGATTTTGATTTTCAAAATTAATATGGTACCAATTTCTTGACAAAAATACATCGTTTCCAATTTGTATTGAAATTTTCTTTCTTTGTCCTTGGATCATTTTAAGGTAATATAGAACAATATGGTGCACGTCACCATGAGCAGTAACCAAGTGATTATGTTTGAATTGACCTGCAACTTAAACAAATTCCACAAAATTCTCATTATGTAGTCAATTTATTGTGTTCTCTACATTCTATGTGCTTGGTAAAAGTAAATAATTCAAAATCTCGAGCATAAGATCATGTTCTAGATGAACATGACTGAGTTCACTCACATGGGGTCTCATTAAATCGGACACTCTTATTTCCTAGTTACTGCTCATTTAAGCTTTTCGTTTTTAAGTTCTATGACTGTATGGGACACCCTACACCCCCACTTACATGTGCCAAAAGTATCAATGAACCTTCCATCTATTGATTACCATCTTCTGATGTTATACTCTACCAGTACCACAAAGAACATTATTTGACCTATTTTGAATGGAATTTTACTGCAGTCACCATGAAAAAAGAGCTATCATTACCTATCTGGAAGAATGGATTCCGATTATTACCTGGTATCAGTGATCCAGGTCTTAAAGATAGCAACGCCAATGTCGCCGAGACACTAATCATCATACGCCAGGCCCTCTACAGCCAAACACTTATCTAAATGTAGAGAATACCGTTAACAATACGTGTACATTAAAAAAAAAAAACTGTTTACAAACTGGATATGAAGGCTAAGAAATCCACTAAACTTGCCCAACATTTTGCAAACTATGCTGTTTGCTGAGATAGATTCAGCCCCTGAAGAAGTGAACAGCATATTTTGCTTAACTTTGGGCAAGTTTAAGTGGATTTCTCAGCATTCATGTCCAGTTTATCAACAGTTCTTTTAAAAAATCTAGTGCTGAGGTTAGGAGAAAGACACGAGTCCACTGAATTTTTTACAACACATTAACTTATTAACTTTTTCTTTATTTCTAATATGAATTTCAACCCTGTGGGTGTTTAAATTCTATTAGTTGTGACTTGCAGTTCTGGAATAATACCGTGGATATTATTTACAGGCATTCGCACGATTGGTGTCATCACAAAACTCGATCTCATGGACGAAGGAACAGATGCCCGTGACATTCTCGAGAACAAGCTGCTTCCTCTGCGACGAGGCTACATTGGCGTTGTCAACCGCAGCCAAAAAGACATCGATGGCCGGAAAGACATAAAAGCAGCTTTAGCAGCTGAGAGAAAATTCTTTTTGAGGTAACATCAGTACCCATTCCTAAAGTAGTCTCGCACCTATCTCGATCAGTTGCTGTAGACTCAAAAGCAGAGAGATGTTACAACCTGATTACTAGGGCAAAGCAACCCTTTCACACATGTATAGCATGCTAGCATTAGCACGATTTTGATTATTAAAATACAAGAAACCTTCAATTTCTAACGAACCGGACACCAGTGTGCCAGTTGAGATTAATGTGGAATTTGAAAGAGCCCTTTCTTGTATTCTCTACTACTTTGAGATTCGATGCCGTAAAATGGTTATTGCCTTTAATAACTTATCAGATGTATTCAAGTTGTCACCAAACTCGCCCGGCCCATCAGCCACATAGCGGAGGAATAAAATTTTGGGTTGATGTCTAAAAACTGCTCGAGACAGGTCTGAGACTACTTTAATGAGATAATTCATGATACGAGGATGCAACAAAGGAAGGAAAGAATGACAGTGTCCTAAAATCCTGTATCTACGTTATAAATTAATTTTTTAAAATGGCAGTTGAACGAAATACCTGAAATATTGATTGAACCAAATTTGATAGGTTCTGGCATCTGTCTTAAATTGTAAAATTTTATTTTCCGTTCCAGTCACCCGGGCTACCGTCATATAGCCGACCGTATGGGAACACCGTACCTTCAGCGAGTATTGAATGCCCAGCTGACCAATCACATTAGAGATACTCTGCCTGGATTGCGGGACAAACTGCAGGTATGTAACACTCAGAAAATGTTTCATCAATAAAAAAGGAACCACAGACTATGAAAAGTCTTAAGAATGCTAAATAAAATTGCCAAAACTTTGGTATTATTTCTTGTGTCTTATTGGGTCTTGTCCTAAAATTGCAATTTTGTGGGTATCCATCATTACTCAATTACCAAGGTAGCGAATCATTATTTTGAACTAATGCTTAGTTTAGGAAAAAGGCATTCCTAGCCTTGCCTAAAAGATTGTATAGTGATATGTATGTATCGTTGTATCGCATTTAACACAGTATGGTTCAATTGTGAACATCCTCCTGGTTTTTTTTATCACTCGTAATATTTTTGATGAATTTTCTCCTTCGTCTCTTGACTAATGCTGACATTATGGCCTGACATAACCAATCAATCTTTTTTCAGAAACAACTCTTGACGCTTGAAAAGGATGTCGATCAGTACAAACACTTCCGACCTGATGATGCAGCTTTCAAAACTAAAGCGATGCTCCAGTGAGTAATTTAATTTTTATAAGTTAATAGACGAATAGAAATAGAATAGAAATGCTCTGCATGACCATTGAGGGGTGTAAGTATAAAAGGCACATCGTAACTCAGCACTGACAGCACATACTGCACTTACTGACGGCTGTATCCTGAGCTGAGAAATGGCGTTGTTAAAAGTTAACAATGTTTGTAGATGTACAGCAATTTACTTAGTATTTACCTAGACCTACTCCTTCTCTTTACTTAGCTTAGCAATCTTTTCCATCATGTATTGAAACTTTTCTCATCTATTTTCATTGAAACCCATGTTTCCCCCCCAGAATGATCCAGTCACTTCAGTCTGATTTCGAGCGAACCATCGAAGGCTCTGGCTCGGCACAGATCAACACGATGGAGCTCTCTGGTGGTGCGAAGATTAACCGACTTTTCCACGAGAGATTCCCGTTTGAAATCGTCAAGATGGAGTTTGACGAAAAGGAGCTGCGACGAGAAATTGCATTTGCCATTCGCAACATTCACGGTCAGTATTTTGAATTGAATGAAATCTCATCGCCTTGTCTGTTTCCTTTGACGAAATCATTATCAAATCACAATGTGCGTAATTTAATATTCTCTACGCGTCTGTTTGCAGGTATTCGAGTGGGTCTGTTTACACCTGACATGGCCTTTGAAGCAATTGTCAAGAAGCAAATAAATCGTTTGAAGGAGCCTAGCTTGAAATGTATCGATTTGTGTGTTGCTGAACTTTCCAACGTAGTTCGCATGTGCACAGATAGGGTGAGCAGTCGTTTTGATTCTATTCTTGTTTCAATCTTGCCTGCTATTTCTTAAGTTACTAGATGCTAGGTAGGTATAACAGGAAGGACCCCTCCCCAGCAATTTGAAGGGGTCAAGACTCAAGAGTGAAAGATGGAAGTAGGATGATGGACTACAATCTCTTCCTTCTGGTGTAGGAAGGGTGGGTACAATATCCAAATTGCATTGTTTTTTTTACATTCCTGTAAAACCAGAACCATGCACCCAATCTGTTTGACCGATCCCAGAATCAAACCCAGGATCTTCCAGTTAAAAGGCAATTGCATGCATGTCTAGTATCTCTACGTAGATGCAGGTACTGTATCAAAACAGCAGGCTCGATCAATTATTTGTCGAGGGTTACCACTTTTCCCACGTTTCATTTAACGATGGTCTTACACGTGATTCAGAGTGGTAAATCTTCTGTAGTTTGCTTTCAGTTTCACCAATCAGTAGGCACCTTGGGTGCATTTCCTAAATCGGGGTTTTCTGACAAGAAGTTAGAATGTGTATACAGTTAATAGTGAGATAAATTAAAGGTGGGTGGATAGGTTAACTTAGATGTGCCATGCCAATTATTAATCAATATATTAGTGTGAGTAGATAGTAGGTACGGAACTCATGTACAAAGAATATCTAGCTTGACAAAAGGATTTCCTGCATTGATAAGATGGGGTCTAACTTGAGTAGGCGTAAACAACGTTAAATTATCATACAAATTGAACTAAATTACATCTCATTTAATTGAGATTGAGTTGTGATGACCATGGTTCATCCACACTACATAACATGGCTGTAATTTGGGGATCAAGGCCCAGGTTTTGGGGTTAAAGATTTGTTAAATAAATCAGTCTCAATTATAGTCAAATCATATTATTCCTGTAGTCAACTTCAGGTTTTTAATTTATTTATACCATATCTAACTGTTATATAATTATAATTTTAGAATGTAATCAGATCAGAAAGGTTTTTGTAAATTGTAAAGTTAGTAGGTACAACTAGTTCAAATTAGTAGGAAAAACTGTGAAGGATTTTGAAATGCTCGTTTTTATAATTTCGAAGTGAAATTAAGTTTCGTAGAATTTGTAATTTATTTCGTGTAATGCGCCATACTGTCAGTCCTGGGGGCTCTCGAGGTTGATTCTTGACCTGCTAGTCTTGCAATGTTGTTTGCCATGATTTTCATGCCTAGTGCTCAAAACAATGATTCACTAACTGGGTTTGAAGTTGTGAACGATGAATGGTAAAAAAGTCGTAAAGTACCGTTTACAGTTCGGGGCTATGAGCGCTGCGCTGGAGCGTTCTCCAATCAGCCTAAATTGTCTGCGCTACTGCGCTGGCGGCGCTGTGTTAAAAATGTTGAAATTGGTTTGACTTTGGCGACATGCGCTGCGAGAGTTGAGTTGGCTCCGCCCATATTTCGAAGCCCCGCCAGCCGATGACCTATGTTCCAAATACGTTCCATCAATACAGCATGCTCTGGTTAAAAGTTCAGTGAAAATGGCAGACCGGCTTGAATTTGATCCCTAACTTCATTTCCTGGATTAGGTTGTGATGAAATCCCTGTTGGCGACGTTTAAAATAAATACCGCGTATATAAAACCGTTTCTGCCGTTTAATACCATCCTTTAGTACGAGCAGAGCCAAAATCTTTTTCTTTCGAATTCGTTCATTCTAATTATAAAGGTCGATCTGAAACTTGTGCATTTTTATACAAAACGTCACCCACAAAACGTCAACACAGCGCTCTCGGCGCACAGCTGTAAACACCCAGCACTCGCACAGCGATCGTCACCCCGAACTGTAAACAAGGCTTAAACCTTTCACGTCGTTTTGTAAACTATGCTGTTATATACTTCAGGCGTAAAAAACTTCTGCCAGAAGTTTTTTTCCAAAAGCTTTATACTTTGTAGAATTAGACAGAATGGAATACGAAAACCTGAAACGGATTTCTTAACCTTCATATTTCATATCCAGTTTCTTAATCAGTTTTTTTTTGTAAACTACTGATAAGATTAAGAAACATGTAAGTCTAAAAAGTTATAAAGAAGTGCTATACCTCACACTATCCTTTCCTCAATCCTACCAACGGTGTTTCTCTTATCCCTCACCTCTCCTGACAAGCTGTGATCATTACGAATAAGGATTGATAAGGAATTGCTCGTACTATAGCAGTCTGCTAGATAAGCTGGTTGTATGTTTAAACAAAAAAAATCACGGTTAAGCTCAGGGTTTCCAGATGATTGAGCGATCGGTTTTTCCTGTTCAGTAAGTCAGATTGCCCAATGCTGCCCAGAATTTATTTTTCCATCACAAGAGTTGGTGTAATCCGAAATTTGGAAAATTCAAGGCCAAGGTCTTATAACTTAACTAAGGTCTTGTAACTGTAATGTTTGGAAGGCTGTCAAGAAATTAGGATATTAAATTTCAGCTGCTTTTATCATCATTTTCATAAAATATCAATTTAGTAACTGCAAGAAATCCAAATATTCCACAATGCGATGAGCGACGTTTGTGATTTGTAGCTCGCAAAAGGCAACTTCAATTCGCCATAAGTTGCCCTATCTGGAAACCCAGGTTATGCTCCGGTATTTTATTAACGCCACGTTTCAGAAATGGTGGCACGGCCATCTTCAAGCAGTCATAAGTGGGTGGAGTTGACTCAAGCTAGTCACTACGTTCGAAACGTTGCGTTACTAAAATACCGGATCATAATGGCGAAAAGTTTAATTTAATATTATTCCTTAGCTGCTCTGAAAGTTTCCGACAATCTATTCTTGATCAGACCACTGAAAGTTCCAATTTTTGTTTGCAGATGGCGCGATATCCTCGTTTGCGCGAAGAGACTGAGCGTATAATCACTACCTACGTTCGCCAACGGGAACAAATGTGCAAAGAGCAAATCATTCTGCTTATAGATTGTGAACTCGCGTACATGAATACCAACCATGAGGACTTTATCGGCTTTGCCAAGTAAGTTTTTCTCGTCACGTGTTCACGACAAGGTGCAGGGATGCACAACCTTAACATGTTCATATTTTCTAAAAATGGTCTTGAAAATCGTTTCAAATTAACTACTTTGGAGGCTGAAATTGATGATGTGATCAAATCGGTACAAGCTATAAAAATGGACAACTGAAACTAAAACTCGATTGGCATGTTGTGGATTTTGCTTCATAACAAATACGTGTTAACCGCTAACAGCAATTGCGTCACTACAGCTCTGTGTGTGGCTAGTGCTTTATGTGAGCGTAGTAACTAGATTGTTTGATGTCTACGCTTTTGTGGCAATGGGTTTTGCATCGCTGCTTCATCGCATTGAGGAGATTGGACAGTAAACGTTGGTTTTGATTTTGTTTTCTGTTGTGTTCCAAAGTTTGAAATACCTTGTCTATTTAATAGGTTTCTATTACCTACCTTGTTTGTTTTGCAACATCATAGCACTGGCCTTCATTTGTGCTTGCAGCTTGCACAAATCACTGGGATCACTTTTTGCCTAACCTCTAATTTACCCACCTATCTACCCAAGGATGGATTGGCCAATCTGTTGGTCCCCGGGGCAAATGCTAGAATAGTCGGTCTAGGCCAGTTCAAAATTTGGGCTGCTAGAAAATGAACACAACGTGGGCTTTATTTCAAATTAAAACGTTTAAGACACAAGGAGAGACACCTATATTTTTATGGTACCGACTTACGTCCTGTTGGCATCTCATTGGGCTGAGCTACCCTCGTCTCGGCCGCCAATACCAGGGCAGATGCAATTCCAAGAAAGAGCTTCGGCCTGTGAAATAGTACCCTGAAAATAAAACATTAACTTACACAGTCATGCCTACTTTTTAAGACGGAAATGACCCGAAAAGAAGCAACGTCCTTTATATTTTTGGAATGTTAAAGCATCCGTGGTAGAAGAAAGTGTAAAATTGGCTACGAGGGTTTTAGTCTGAGATTGAGAACAAAATATTGCAAATAAACTTAAATGATAAATATATACATCATAATCAAGGGGGCAGGGGACTTTATAAAGTATTTCTAGAGTTGGTTTTTGCCCCCAAACCGTCCGTGTACCTATCTAACTACTTATTAATTATTAATACTTCCCAAACTAGGTAAATCAGTTGGCCATATGAGGACTAGGTAAGCCAGTTTTCAGAGGGCTTGGGCTTGATGCCCGGTTTATAATGCCAGCCATGCTTGTCCTGCTTCTTTTAAAGTCCAGGAAAATCTAAAAATTGTTCCTACATTTCACGCTAAGACTGTTGCTGTGTCTACTCCCTCCAGAGCGATTGTGTTTCTTCGCTAAGCACATCACAAGCCCATGATTGGATCCAGATATTACTCAAAACTTTCAAAACCCTCCCTTAAACAAGAAGAAATAAAAGAAGATGACAGTTCTTCACTAACTCAGCTAAATCGCAATTTTAGAGGGATTGGGATTTGAACCAAGGTATTCTCATGCTAGAAAACGGAACAGAATATGTCCCCCATTAGTGTAGTACTCTGGAAAGTGTAATGTACTGCATCTCACGACAAAAGTTATTTGTTCAATCCTTATTATTCAAAATTTATTCAATCTTTCGTTTGTATGCAAATAAAAATGAAAACATCCAGCCTCCTCGTGCGTTTCTTGTAACCTCGTCGCGGTTATATCGATTGTGTGTGCCGAATTGCGTTCCGTGTTCGGTGGTGGGGATTGTATTTTGTGTCACATGTGCATTTGAAGTGTTGTATTCAGTGCGCAGCAAACGTCGGAGAACTCCAACAAAGCGGGCCGTAAGTTGGGTAACCAAGTGATCCGCAAGGGTTACATGTGTATTCATAATCTCGGCATCATGAAGGGCGGCTCACGCGACTACTGGTTCGTTCTCACCTCTGAGAACATCTCCTGGTTCAAGGATGAAGAGGTTAGTACACCACTGGGGATACTCTGGGACAATGGAATAGCGCATTGCAAGGAACGCTGGTGTAGGCTGGCTGGGTGTGCCACGGTGCAATTGCACCCCGAGCCTTCGCTATTCAGGCCAAGATCGTTGTAAAATATTTTTGAATTAAAGATACAACGATTCAGAGTCAAAGTCTTCAAGACGGGATGTTTGAAATCTCAATTTTGGATACGATGCTGCCTGGAAACAAGTCTTTAAGTTCTGGGCAAGCTTGGGTTCTTGGATTTAGTAAAGACTTATTCTGACCTAACCCAATCTAATACCGAAACTTGAACGAACGCTTAATTCACATGAAAAGAATCACAGTAGTCTAAACCTGAAAAAAGCAAAAAACCTATTCGGTGTCTAGTATTTTAACTAAGTTTGACGTAAAGTAGTACATGCTATTCCAGGTGCTGTTATTTAATATACCGGGCTCTGAACTGCATGAAAAGTTATTGATGCAGTGCCAATTTGCTAATCGAACAGGATGTTGGGGTGTCATGCTTTTAGTTCAGCTACTCATCTCAATGTTCCTATAGGCTTAATGCCACAACGTAACATTAAAAAGTCAACAGTTCAACAAGAAAGCTTCACAATTCACACTCCATAATTTGAAACACATTATGTGCTATAATGTTATGCTATTTGTATTAACTTTTTTATTCCAGTCAATTTAATCTTATTGAAGTTGAAGGATGAGAGGTCAGTTTGCCAATTGGAAAGTGTTAAGCTCTTGAGTCTTGATACTTAAATATTATTATAGCTGTTAATTATTTATTGAAGCTTATTTGAATGGAATCCTTAAATATATGCACTTTATAATTTCTACGATGCAAATACTACATAGTTAGTGATTAAATACATATATTCTTCTTGCTTTTCTCTGCATGCAATATGGCAATTCTTCTTCTATCAACCATATGATGTACAAGCTAATGTATTACTAACGCACTGGTGTGAACCATACTTCCGTTTTGCTTATTTTTGTATGATGTAAACTACTGGCCAAATGACAAAGTGGTTGAAACTGCAATTGAATTAGGTTGCTCCAAGCTGTAACATTTGCCTTTCTTCCTTATTGTACGAAAATCCCGATTTATTTCAGTCCCATACCGACGTAACTGATTCCACTTGCAACTATTCTTGCAAATTACTCATATTTGTTCTTTGTATTATTCCAGGAACGTGAAAAGAAGTACATGCTCTCGCTAGACGGTCTGAAGCTACGTGATGTGGAGCAAGGCTTTATGTCTCGTCGGCCCATGTTTGCGTTGTTCAATCCCGAAGGACGAAACGTTTACAAGGTACTTACGTGACTTGTTGGCCAAAACTAAACGGTGCCACACATGTGCTGGAATACAAGTCTGAACGACTCTCTTTTTGCCTTGCATAGGACTTCAAGCAGCTGGAATTGAGCTGCGAAAATCAAGACGACGTCGACTCGTGGAAAGCATCGTTCCTTCGAGCTGGAGTCTACCCTGAGAAAGCCACTGAGGCCAATAACGGAGAGGAGGTAAAGTTAAAGCCATTAAAATCCTACTAGTTCTTGATATTACGGTATTTAATAAACTGTTGATTTATATCTACTATTCCTTCTTATGTATTTCTTCCGTTTCCCAGTAATTTTTGCAAATCGTCGGCAATAAAGTAAGTTTCTTAAGCAGTCTGCATATTTCTTGTTGATGCTTGACAGCTTGGTTAGGAAAGCACTGGCAAAGCTCACATTTCATGATCAACTCTTCAGAGATCAGTTAATTGAATAACATTTCAGATTCTCTCCAGATACAGTCAATCCAGCATTACTCATTAGATTACAGTCAATCCAGCATTACTCATTAGCTTACCAGCAGTCCTGAAATTTTTTTATCATATTTTTTATGTTTTTATTGAAGCCATTAATGCTGTGTGAACGAATAACTTAAGTGCGTGAATTAAAAATTATCCAACTTCAATACATGACAAATTAAACGTTCTTTATCTTGTGTTTAGTATGTAGTATTTACTAAGTTTTCAAGAACATACGGATAGGAAAGGGTGACGAAAGGTGTACGCTTATAAGAAATAGCTTGTAGATATAATCAGGAGCTGTTTGATTTCAACATTTGTTACATCTTACAAATCTGCGGAGCTTGTTACACTTGCGCGTCGTACCTATTCTCTTGTCTATCTGCATTCTAGCAGGCCCGAGGGCTTACACTTTCAGTAAGTGAGGCGGACTCGGACGGTGATGGCGACGAATCGAGAACTAAACCCTCGGTGCTGGTCAATCTTTCTCCACATTGTGCTTGTACTCTATGTAGTGAGCCACACTTCCGAGCTAACTGTCTCGAAACGCCAACGAAATTTACCTCATGTCCAAGCGAGAAAGGGGAAAACAAAATTCACAGCCTGAAAATTGCTGGCGTCATAATTGCCAACACGGGATAACTGAAGTACGACGTCGGTAGCAAAATCTAAAGTTTTCCTAAGATTGAAATAAATATACTATGTAGTTGAACGTGGATCTGTTTTTTTTCTTTTTTTTTTAATGAATTGTGATTAAATTGTGATTTGAAATCAAGGAAAGATAATCTTTAAAATTGTTGGGAAACTGGAAAATTGGGTCAGAAACATACTCCTGCTCTGTACACCTAGCGGTTCAAAATATAAGAGATATCAGTCCCACCTCACTAATTTTTCAATTCAAATTGCTTGTGGAATCTTAAAAATAAAATTGCAAATGATCAACTTGCCTACTTTTTGTCTGAGAAATTTTGACATAAATTAGCGAAAAAAACGCTTAGAACCGGTCGGTCACATTGATAGAATTGAATGCTCAGAAAAATGTAATAAATCCCCTGCTAAAATCACTGCCGTGTGGACATTTGATAACCGCCTCATCATAATCAGACCATCGACACGCTCAATTTTGTGTCGAGAGATAGATATGCGCGCTGCTAATTTACGCTCGCTTCTGACTCATTTTTCTTGAAATATTTCCCGGTTATATCGTTAAAAGTTATTTCTCCATGGCTGCAAATCTACGTTTGCTCAAAATTGAATCGAATTGTATTTTAAGGATATTTACTCTGAATACCCCTAAAGTTTCTAGCATGGAGTGTGGCTCATTTTTGAGTATGAGTACTGTTGCAAGTTTTCTTACATTTTATACTAACTGAGTGTATAGACTGAAGGTTTGTTCTTTTCCTACCACTTATAACATTCTTGTGCTTCCTGTTTACTGTTGGTCGATTTTACAGGCTTTCAAGGTGTTCTGCTTGCTGTTTTCTATGATGAAAACTCATTTCTTTTTTGTGATTTGTGGTGTCTTTGTGATTCACAGATTTTATTCCATATTGAACAGCAAGCTCAATTTTGTAGGGTGGCTTCCAAGCTAAATATTACTTACTTAACACGTTTAGTTCATTTTATAAGAATATACGTACCTATTGTTGTAGTGGTTGTGATGTGAGGTACCTACATACTTATCTATTGGCGTAACTGAAAATCACCTGCATTCAACTACCAGTGCAATCCTACCTCCTAGACCACGGGCCGTCGATTAATTTGTTACATAGTCGGTTGGGCATGTACAGAAATTGACAGCGACGAAACGTTTGAAACAACAACGACGATTGAAATTGACAAATTGATGACATTCAAGACCCAGAAAGATTTTTCTTTTGTAAAGTGCCAGAATAGTAAATTTTAGGCCACCAATTTTTACGGTAGCTATGTGAACCATTGCAGGAATACAACACAAGCTTCAAAGCTGACTTGTCGCTTGACTTGGG